>OZ018390.1:32455497-32650452 GCA_963969525.1 Ontholestes murinus
GTATTATCCATAATTTTACTCTAAGAACAGCCTTTAGGGCTACCTCTGATTTTGCTCATTATACGCCTTCCAGTCATCCAACCTCTTTGATAAAGTTGAGGATCTTGCTAGGAAACAGGTCCCCAAGGATCTTCATTAATGTTGCCAGAGTGAGACAGTTGCACAGTTGCATCCGCCCTAACATTCCCTATGGTAATAAAATATATAAGTCCTTTACGTTGTAGATAATTCACTAATAAATAGAAAAAAACACGAAAATATATTCGTAAAATCTACAACAAATGAGTCTTATTAAGACTACAAGAACAAATCACTTTTGAAACAACTACTTCTCTAGCTAATACTTCGACAGACATTGAATAATACAAAAGTAATTTGCGTGTTACAAAATAGCAAGGCTATCAAAGCAACACTAGTTTGAACGTATTTCTTTCTGTAAAATGAACTAAAAATGATTGAATGTACGTTAAAATAGTTTGTGAGTGACTATACTATGGTAATTTGGAAAAAGAAATGAATTTAGGTTGTAATTAATTACATAGTCACTCACAAACTATTTTAACGTACATTCAATCATTTTTAGTTCATTTTACAGAAAGAAATACGTTCAAACTAGTGTTGCTTTGATAGCCTTGCTATTTTGTAACACGCAAATTACTTTTGTATTATTCAATGTCTGTCGAAGTATTAGCTAGAGAAGTAGTTGTTTCAAAAGTGATTTGTTCTTGTAATCTTAATAAGACTCATTTGTTGTAGATTTTACGAATATATTTTCGTGTTTTTTTCTATTTATTCCCTATGGTGTTTGAGTGTGCCTTGACCCAGGTCAGGGTAATTCTGTCTTGCCGAGACTGAATGTGTTAAGATAGTAAGACTGGTTTTACTGTCTGTGTGGATGCAGATGTTTTCTCTTTTTACCCCAGTTCATTGTTGAACTCACGGATGATCGTAGAGTAGAGTTTGGCAAAATGTATGCCTGCACCTGTTCACCTAGAGCAGGGGTTCCCAACCTGTGGTACGCGTACCGGTACCGGTACACACATGTTAAGCTACTGGTACGCGATAAGTGAACAATATTTTGCGTAAAATCATGTCTTTTTTTATACAATACATCGCCAAGCCCCAGCGTTTTGTCTGTTCTTTTTCAATCCGAATACTTTCTCTTTCTACTCATCATGCAGATTCTGCCTAGAGTCTAGGCAGAATCTGTATGATGCTTCTTCCACCAGGTCTATGTTTGTTGAGATTGCAGTGTCTTGTCATCAGACCTACTATTGTTTTGACCATTTTCCTGTCTTGGTTCAGAAGTTCGGTTGTGAATTTTGGTGATTGCTTCTTAAGGAACTGTTTCGCCTGTCTTTGTTCTGGTTAGTTCGTCCACCAGGGTTGGGTCTGTATTTCCACCTATTTTAATGGATCGTTTGACTGCGGTTTTGGAGAACCCGCAGGAGGGTTCCGGGCCAATTACTGATTTTGACGAACCTTGTTTGGCCAGTGCGTCTGCTTTGCCATTCCCTGGATGTCCTCCATGTCCTGTATTGTGGCTTAAGCCTTGCAGTGTTCGTCTTTCTATGAAGATAGAAATTTGTGTTTTTAAGGGATTGATTGATTGCAGCCTCCCCCTACCTTAGCCTTAATACTATAGCCCCCAAAGTGGATATGATTCTTCTTTTTGCTAGGCTGGCCTTGATACATTGGCAAAAACTTGGCTGAGTCCTTTCTTTACTTGTGCTTTTACGAGAGAGGTTGTTGTGATATTGTTAAACGACCCTTCTATATTTAGAAATGTGACCATGGCTACATCTTTGTTTTCCATTGACGATGTGATCAGCCTGTTTAGGTCGTCTAGCGCCGAGTCCGTTGACTTCCCCGGTTGGTATGTATATTGACTGTTATTGAAGGGCTCTTTCCCCAGTATCTCGTTTCTTACGTGCCTATCTATCAATCGTTCTATTTTTTTTAGTACGAATGAAGAGAGGCTGATAGGTCTCTATAACTTTGGCGTTAGATCAGCAATTCTGCCTACCTTGAGCAGGTAGATTACTCTTACGCTTTGTCATGATTTTGGTATATATCCCCATGCTATTTTTGACAGTTGTGGCACTAGTTCCTCTATTACCATTTGTAACAAAATGTGATAAATGATAAATAAATCCTGCGGAAGGCCCATTTAATTTGAATGGGTCTTGTGACTCCTTGGCTTGGACTTTTAATAGTTTCGTGAGACTTTCCTCTTTTGTGTCATTGTAAGATTCCTCCGGTTTCTTGAGGAAGCCTAGGACTTTGTGGATTCTTAAACATGCCAATGTCGCTAATCTCCTCACAGAACTTTTTTCACGAGTCCGGAGTTTGTGGTTTTTCGTAATGAACGTGGGCTTATTGCTTATTGCCAAGTAAACACTCGCCTCGTTTGTTGATGTCCGAGCTACCCCACAGAGTATGATGCGCGTTGGCGGCGCATCCTATTATGAGTTGGAATGCCTTCTCCGCGCACTATGCAACAATTTCGCTTAGTATGCGCGGAGGGCATACTATCTCATCTTCTGGGAAGTAAGTGGAACAAGGGACCCAGCACCTCTCCACTTCTTCCGTCCTGGTCGACGTGATGCCTGTAACAGACTCCTCAGTGGATAATTGCGGTATAAGTGTACACTTGACTCTATCACTGTGAATTATGCATGCCGTTGGCCTTTCGGCGTTTGAGCTGTATACTACCTGAGAGTTTTGTGGCGCTAGGCCCGCGACTCTTTCGGAGCAACCAAGGTTCTTGCAGGAGGGCTATATCTATGTCATCTTTGTAGAACCTCCTACACAGTTGCCTATGCGGCTTTTGCGTTTTGAAGGTTCACCTGCATGCTTTTTATGCCTCTCCCGCTATTGAAAAGGAGGGATCTTCAGGCTCTTTCTCCATAGTATTGTCCTTATCTATTGGGACCGCCTTCTCCTTGGTCGATGGCCTCAAGTGGGGACTAATCCTGCTGGCGGAGGGTTGGCCTTTTTTGGAACAGTCCTAGCTCTACGTTCTTCTCGGTCTTGCTAGTGCCTTGGGTCTCCGCTTTTATCTTTGGGGGAGGAAATCTGTAGCTTTTAATGAAAATTTTAAAAGGATATTGTTAAATAAAACAATGCTAAAAAAATCTAAGAATCTAGAAATATGGATATTTCTAGAACTTTCGAAGAAATATTTGCAGTTTAAAAGATATACATCGGGAAAGTTTAGAAAAAATAAAATAATCTGAATTATTCTTTCTAATTAGATAAAATTGCGAATGACAGAAAGTTTTCGGAAAAATGGAAGAAAAGGCCATTACTAGAATTTGCGAAATATTTACACTGGTACGCGATCATATTGTCTATTACATACCGGTACAACATATTCAAAAGGTTGGGAACCTCTGACCTAGAGTTTCAAAGTTTAGTTACGTATAGTGTCTTTCGAAAAGGTAGGTCGGAGTAGCACGGTCCTGACACTTTCTTAGAAAAGCGTCCCCTCTGAATCACTCTTCTAAGGATTCCCCATACCTAGTCCGGTTCGTCTTTGGACACCGCATGCCGTTGTCTCTTAGTCTTGGCGCTGTACTTAAAGCAACTGTGTAAATCGAGGGGAGGAAGAGACAATAACGCCTCCATTGATGACGTCGGTGTGGTGCGCATGGCGCCAGTACATGTACGCGAAATACTTCAGCACATTCAACGTCTGCATGTATGCAGACGTTGAATGTGCTGAAGCGTGTTGCAGTTTTGAATTTAACCTTAGGACACCATAAGACTGCTATATATGTTAGCCCGGTCTAATAACGGCAGTGTACAGCCTCCTGGTGATTCTGAGTGATAGCCCCCCTATGACCTCCCAACGACTCTCCGACACTTTCAGAACGCCATACTCTTCTTTTGTACCTTGGTTTGAAGATGATTACTCGAGTTCAGTTTAAGATCTAGGATAACTCCCAGATACTTTACCTGTGAAGCCAGAGTTAGTGTGGTGTTGAATATCCTGGGCAGCTTCATTCTGTCTTAGTTGGATTTACCTAGAAGGCGTTGTCTGTACTCTGCATTTTAGCCTTTAGAGATACCATTATATTGTACATTCACATCTTATAATCTAATTTTACTTGGAAGTAACGCGCTGTAAAAATGTTTTTCAAAAAGAAACCCGAATGTCCATGAATACCCCAATTATGTAGTTTCCCATGTCGTCATGCAGTATCTTAGGTTCCCTATATATTAAGGAAAACCTCAACCAAATAGGATAGTGATCTGTTGAATGATCCAGTTGAAAACCAAACTGTATACTGAAAATTAGATGGTTCGACCCCAAAAATCACGGCAGTGTACGGTTCACCATTTCTTCTGCAGCTTACTAAAGTAGGTCGTTCATGGGATGGACCGCTAGTTTGATAGGTCTTTCACGATTTAAAAGTTTTGGACGAGAATTGGCATATTCCAAGAATCGGAAAATGCGTCTGTTAATTAATTTAATTTAAACATAATACAGGATGCAGCAACATTACTTGCTTTTTTTAAAACTAATTAATCAGAAAATTTTTATTTGTTTTTTTATAATTCAGGCACATACATATTTATTGAAAGAAAGACATTTCTTTATTAATGTATTATCACTTATAATATAAAAATTACAATGTACTTAAAAACTATAGTAGGTCTATTAATGTTATGGTGTGTTGGTGGGCTATTGCAATACCTATTGGGTAATAATTCCAATTTGTTTATTTATTTTTCTTTGGCAATTTTGTTTTAAATAATTTATCTAAAACAAAAATGCAAAGTAAAACTTTCCACTATAGGATTTATTTATTACCTGTAAGATACAATTCTAACTGGATAAACGGCCTCTCAAATGATAAGTACCATAATACTCCAAAAGCCGTTATTAATACGAAGTGTCCACAAAAATCATATATCTAAAAAAAACTTAATATTTATATTGAATTATTGATATAATTTTTAACATCCACATTGCCTTCCTCTTTATAGCAACCATTTACAATTTAACAATACGAGCATGATCTAGGAGACTTCATTATAATTTATCATTGGACCAAATATTCAAATTATAATATATGTATAATTGGTAATAATACATACCGCTCCAGCATTAGAAAATACAGTTGTATGTCTTTTATTAAACAGCATTATTCCAAACAAAGTGTAATGCAGCAAGTACATGGAATAGGAAAGGGTGGCGAATATTTTAAATATATTTAGTGATAGAAACCAGTTGATGGGTCCTGTAAATATTAAGAACTAAATTGTATTATTTTTAAAGGATCTCAAAAATTGGGCTGGAGTAAATAATCCTTTGTAATTTCTATCTATTCAGTAAGTAAGTAAACAAAACATGGCATGGTATGAATTTTTCAAATTAATTACTTATTACTAACACTGGATCTATAAGTATGTATAAAAAAATACAATAAAATTGTAATATTTTCTTTTCGTTGACGATACGAAGTCTCTCAAATGTAATGCTATTATTAAAAATACTTAATTTGTTTGGTTTTCTGCTAATAAACTATAAGTGAATCTAGATAAGTTAACAACTGTAACATTATCTTAAAAAATGATTGTTCTAAATGATGAAATTAAGTTTTCAGGTTCCTTGACTTGAAGTTACTTTCTTGGAGAAGATGTGAACATGATACTGCAAAAGTAAAGTTTGTAAATATTTATATTTATTAAAAACTGCCTGTTAATATATTCCCTTAAATCTGCATATTATTCCTATTTTAAGCCTTATTGTAAGTATGGAATCTTATCAAGAGGCTATTTCTTCTATAACATATACTTGCATCTACTGACTGAACATTATGCTAATGCAACTTTTAACATTGTCTTGAATTTATGCGTAGAAATGTTTTACACATGTTCACAAAAATGTCAACACTTATAATTAGAGTCAGAGTCACTATACTAGATCTAGAAATGGTTTAAATCAATATCGTCCAAAATTTTATAATGTTATACCAAACAATGTAAATAGGATATCGCTGGAAAAGTTCAGACATATACGTAAAAATATTTTCTGATTGATTATAAATAAAAATTAAATTAACTTATCTAAGAATTTACCTCCATTTCCAGTTTCGCAGGCGTATACAATCCAACCAAGAGCAATTGACCAAAACAGTTTTACAAATGCTAAATAGAAACAGTTTGGTATTGGATCGAATTCCTCTTGGATTAATAATTCATGTCCTCCAAAAACGCACATTAAAATAATGCCTAAACATAGTGTCCATAAAAATAATACCATTTTCTAAAAACATAACGTTGAATTTGGCTTGTTTTCGTACAATTTATTGTGTTTTTGTAATTCATACATATTATATTAAATATAAACAAATATATTAATTGAAATTAATTTGACAATACAATTTGTTTCTTTTCCAAATAGTCGACAGATGATTTTACATAATGTAATAAACTTTTACAAACACTACAAATTTTAACTCCATACTTTCCAAACAGCATAGAAGAGGCTGCAAGTTTACCAGAAAATATCACCAATATCATAATGTGGTATTAGGTAAAATCAAGTTATATAATGTTTGATAACCATAATTCATTTTAAATTGTATTGTACATTTAGAGTAGATTAATTTAGGTAATAAATGCACAATAGAAACCGTAGTTTTACAGAGAATTTTTGCAAAATTAAAATCTTTAACTTTTGACAAATAAATGGTTCATTCATAATTGACCATCAACATCGCCATAATGGTACAGTTCTCACAGTTTATCAATTATCAAGTGTTGCTTGCTCGAACAACTTTTGTTGGATGATTTTGAAGATTCATAAAGGCTATTGCTGTTTACGCATACATCCATGATTCGTCACCTGTTAAGATATTATTGACGTGTTTTAAAGCACCACAATCGTTTTTCTGGAGCAATTTTTCTATCAAAAACACCTGATTCCCGAAGTATAAAAGTCAACCCTCGTAACGCGAAGCTAGCATTCAACATTATAAATAAAAACCAAAGTGCAAACAAATAAATTAATATAATTCCCGGAAGTATTACAAAACTTACCTTACTAATATTAACTGATTTTTGTACGAACTTGGTTTGATATAAATAATATCCTACAATTACACCAATACACCATGGAGTTGCTCTAGTATATGTCTGGTAATAATACTGCTTTGTAAATGGAGCATCTTTTTGCAGAAATCTAATAAAAAATATCGTTTATGATTGAATACGTACCTACAAATTGAAAAGAGCTTCAATCTTGTATATCCAAACTACGCAAAAAGTAATTAAGGCACTTGCAAAAGCCAATAAAGATGTTACGATCAATGTCCGTTTTGGGTATTTCTTTAACGGAATTAATATTAAAGGTGCAAACACGTATAGTTGCATATCTACAGATAAATACCAGGAAATTGGAACGCACTATAACGTAAGAAAAATAAAATTAGTTGTAATAAACTTAACGTAATGTAATTAATATTTTAGGGATTTTGCAAATATTTTGGTGCATCATTTATAAATTCTAGAAACTTACTAAATCCTCAGGATTTATCCAGTTTTGCATATATAATAAAGTCGACCACCAGTAACGTTCACAACTTTTTACATACATATCGTTTCCCACTGAACTTAAGGGACCGTGTAAAGCGAATTTAATCAGTGTGACATGTAACAAGATCATTATGGCCAACGCTGGAGTTAATCTACAATATCGGTGGAAGTAATATCGTGTAAAGTTCGTGGTTTTCGCTTTTAGGAATGAGCAAGTTACTAATAGTCCGCTCAAAAAGAGAAAAGTGTCTACAGCCATATGTCCACTGATTATAATCATGGAAACTCGCCGTGAAGTAAACTGAAAATATAAATTTTAGAGAATTATTATAAAACAACCTATTACATTAATTTAAAAATAATTATTCTGTGGTACAGTGATGGTTACGTTCTTTATATTTTTATAGACTCAGCAATCAATAAAATTAATTTTTAATTGAACAATAATTTTATACAAAACTTTTCTAAAACAATTGTTTTATTATTATTTGATAATTATAACAGTATCTGCAAAAAAGTAACATGTATAAACAGGTGGGTGGTTTATAAAAAATGAGTAGGTATGACAATTAAATTATTCCAAATTTTATTTGTTTTCACATTTTTATTAAATAGGCATATTTTAGCATATTAAAATTGTAAGCGATCTTTTATGTTATAGTTTTATGAAGAAATAAATCAAAGTGACATTCTTCGCATACTTTTTATTTGCAACATGTAAGAATCGACCTACGTTTTTTATTCCAACGCCACCCGGGACTGCAATAATTGTTGGACACCCGTTATTAATTTAACAGAGTTAACTCGGTCACTCTTTCTTGAAACATAGTGGCTCGCACGATTGAATCTTTTCAGTGCAGAAAAACTTATTTCTGCAGAAGCAATGCTAACGGACAGAGTACATAATATTTGTAAAATTATTTTTATGCTCAGTAAATGTTAGGGCCAAATTTTTTGTATGCATTTAAAGCAGATACATGTATTTATTGACAAATTTTACAGTATTTACAAAAACATAGTGAATAATGAATGAGGTGTTAGTGAGTTAATCTGTCAAAAGGCTATCGACCAGAGGTCTTTCTGCCTTGCTTTGTCCAGTCATATGGAGTCAGTCGTTAATGCGTAAAAGGATGAAATGATGATATGAAATCGAATATGGTTGAATTGGGATTTTTAAATTTAGGATTTATACTAGGGTTTCTAGGATGACAGTAAAGGGATAATATATGGAAGTTGAAAGGATTTTTGGAGAATTTTTCTGATAGGAATCTAAGGCGTTCTTGAATGGGGATAACTAGGGTTGTATCATAGAGGAGTTGGTTGGAAGGATTATGTAAAGGATTTAGAGGATGCCGGAGTTTTGTTAGGGTACGGAGGGATGCTCGCTCGCTAACTTCAATATTGCGGGATATTGGATTGCTGGGTTTGGGATAGAGGGCACAACCATAGTCAAGTAGTGGGCGGCAGATCATCTTATAAATTTTTACAGCTTTTTTTGTACTGATGCCTTTATTCTTATAAGTTAAAGCATTTTGCCCTAGAAGTTATTTTGCTTTTTACTATGGCTGTATGTTTTTTAAAATTGATTTTTTGATCTATGGTTATGCCCAGGTATTTTACGGAAACTGCGGGAGGGATCATAGTTTGGGAAATATGAACTTTGTGAGGGGAATTGTTGGCGTGATGGTAAGGGATTAGGAGCTGTGATTTGTGGGGATTGATTTTAGCATTTAAAGCATTTTCTGGTAATTATTTTTTTAGTTTATTTTTTTGCCATTGCCATAAAAAAATAAATAAGTAGTGTTAAAAACTAAAAAGAAGTGGAAAAAGAAAGAAATAAATGAGTACAAAAAGAGAAAGCGACAGTCCTGAATATGGATTCCAAGGTTTCCAAATGAGTAATGGAAAATAGAAATAGATATAAGAACGGAAACAGCGAAACAAAACGTTGTAACAACAACAGGATACAAAAATAAAACAAATAAAGATGAAAACAAGGACAAAACTCACGAAGAAGATAAATATAGAGAGAAATGGCAAAAAACCTCAGAAGAAATAAAAGAAAACTAAAGAAAGAAATTAGTAATAAAGAAAAGAAGTGGGTGGTAGAAAAGAAAGAGATGTTAAAAAGAATCGACAACCTGGAAACAAAGTGGAAAAGTAAGAACAGAAAATGAATAAAAAATAATATAATAACAGGCTTAGCAGCAGAGGCAAACCAAGAACAGAAGGAAGTCGAGAATTTCACATAGAGAAAAACAAATAATACGAGTCGAAGTTGGGACATGGGAAAGAAAACAAGAAATAACGACCTAGCACATGTACAAAGATTCGTACAAAAAAATAGAGAAATAGCAAGAGAAGAAAAAGCAAAAGGAAAGAAAATAAGAATATGATACCGAAAGATAACAGAGAGGAAATAATAGAAAAGCAAATAAAAAACACACATCACAGCAAGAAAATGGCACAAGAAAAAAGTTAAATACAATAAAAATGGGAATATGGAATATAAGAAGTATTAAAGGAAAAGAAAAGGAATCAATAGAAGAAATGAAAAAAAACGGAAAAACATAATATACGAAAAATATGGGGACGACAGAACAATGAGCATGGAGATCAAAATGGAAGAAACTTGATGGAATATAATTCCGAAACAAAAACGACAAAAATGAAGAAAACGAGAAATTTTACGAGAGACTGTAAAAATAAATAGATCATAGCAAATTAATCACAATAGTCATGGGATATCTTAATGGAAGTGTATAACAGGATAACAAAGCCAAAAATATTAGAAAAAACACGAGAATATTACATAAATCTACAACGAGTCTTATTAAGACTATAAAAGAAATCACTTATTGAAACAACTACTTCTCCGTCTATGGAGTTTCATCATGTATCCGCCTCGTCAATTCAATATTCTCCGTCAAATACCTCGACAGACATTGAATGATACAAAAGTAATGTGTGTGTTACAAATATCAAAGCAACAATAGTTTGAACGTATTTATTTCTGTCAAATAAACTAAAAATGATTGAATGTACGTTAAATAGTTTGTGAGTGACTATGGTATGATATATTTACGAAATGTTTTCGTGTTTTTTCTAATTATTAGTTAATTAAAGATTTGAATACATTTTTATTAAGGCAAAAAACAGAACAGAAACCAAAATAGAAAGAGAATTATCGAATATGTATAGCAAACAATCTCATTGTGGCAAACACAAAGACACACAAATACACTAGAGAAGTCAGTCCAAGAAAAGAGAAATAAATGACTACTCCTTAATAGACGCAGAAGAATGGAAAAAGGTGAACGATGTTAAAGTAACAAGACAAGCTGAAGTAGGGAGCGAGCACTACTTGGTAAAAATAGAAACATTGGTGCAGAAAACTTAAGGGTACGTAGTCGAAAACAATAATAAACAAAAACACAAAAAGCCAAAAATTGAAAAGAAAGAAACTAGGAATGAATACCAATCAAAAATAGAGAAAAAGACAAACAAAATAGAAGGCGCAGAAAGCAAATAGAAACAGTTCAAAGAAATCATATATGAAGCAGCCCAATGAACAATAACTATATCGAACAAACAGAGGAACAAAAACAGTTGGTCAGAAGAGGTAAAATAATTTGTAAAAACACAAAAGAAAATTGGAAAACTTTCATAAAAACAAGAAAAGAGTAAGATTACAAAATATATAAAATAGCAAATAAAATAGTGGAGCACAAAATCAAGATAGCAAAAAAGCAATCCTGGAAGTAATTCACAGAAAACCAAAAGATATTTTACAACAAATGAGGAATAAAAGAAAACTAAGCCAACCAAGTATAAAAGACAAAAAAAGAAATATAATAACAGAAGAAACGAAGATATTAAAAAGATGGCAAAAATACTTTAACGAAATAACCGAAACAGACCACAATGGAAATGAAGAAGGTGAAACAAATGGAGGAGACAACGAAATATAATTGAAGAACTGGAGGCAGTAATCAAGAAAATAAAACCAGGAAAATCTGATGACATCATAGCCAAAATGATGGAATATATGGGTAAAAGGGGAAAGAAAAATTCTTGGAAATAGTAAGTGACACTATCAAGAATCCCGAGGAATGGAACAAGGGAATTATAATATCCATACACAAAAAAGGGAGACACAAAAATATGTGACAACTATACTGATATTACACTCACAAGCATGCCAGGGAAAAATTTTACTAGGATTATAGAGACAAGAATAAAAGGAAAATTAGATCAACAGCTGCGAGAAGAACAACACGGATTCATAAAAAATAGAAGCAAACAAGACTTAATATACCTAATCAGACAACCAACAGAAAGGATTATTAAAAAAGAAAAATTACACATATGCTTCACCGACCTAAAACATATTACAGGGTAGGAAGAGAGGACATATGGCATATACTATATAGAAGCATAATAAATATAGTAAAGGAGTAATTCTGAAAAAAAAAACAAAAATAAAGTCAGATTAGGAAATAAAGAATCGGAGGAGTTCAAGACGAAGCAATAAGAAATAGCAAATAAAGAGCCGAGAACACAAAGATAGGGTATGAAAATATGGAACTATTAAAAATGCAAATGTTAATGTTTGCCGACGACATAACACTAATAACAGATTCCGAAGAAAAACCTGGAAATATACAAAGAGGAATTGGAAAAGATAATATAAAAAAAACCAAAACAATGATAATATCACCAAAAGGGAGCAATCACAAAATAGAGTTAATCGGAAAACATATAGAGCAGGTTAAGCAGTTCAAATACCTGGGATCAACAATAGAGGGGAGGTAAATTCAGAAAAACTAGGCACAGGAATGATCTACAACACAACAAAGAAAACATTCTTAGAGAAAAAAGAGATTAGAAAAATAACAAAAGCAAAATGTATATAAAAGAATTCACTGCTATATAGTAGTAAATCATGAGGAACCACAGAGAGTAATAACAGAAAAACCAAAGCAATGGAAATGAGATACCTAAGAAGGATAGAGGGAATTACAAGAAGAGACAAAGTACGAAATATAGAAGTAAGAAAACTGCCCAACAGCACAATATTACACCAATAAAATCAGTAAGAGACATTTAGGATGGTTTAGTCATATATAGAGATTAGAAGATAATAAATTAACGAAAAGAATAGACGAGGTAAAAACACAAGGCAAACATGAATCAGGAAGACCAAGGAAGGGTTGGAACGAACAAGTACGTCATGAAGCAAAAAGAAGGATAGAATGGAAAGAAATAAGAAAAATGGCACTGCCTATCTTGTGTCAGTGGTAAAGAAGTGAAAAAGAAAATAACTGAGACATATTATAGAGAATAAGTCCGACACCCGTAATGGATAAAAAAAGAAAAGATTAATAAAAATAATCCTCTATAATAGGTTGATCCACGTTTGGCCTATTTCTCTGGTATTTGGTAATTCGATGTTTCGTCCTGTGAATTTGTAATTCGTTTAAAATATTTACTGCATTATTATAAATTGTTTAAATGATGTTGCAGTGTTTTTCCTTTTATTGGATAAAGATAAAGTTATTAGCGTAAGATTTATCTATTTATTCAATGTTTTCGAGTTTCGCCGTATTTCTAAAATTATCGGACAAAGAACATAGCGTAATTGTGTAAATAGGGGTAAAATTTGGGTGTGGGGCACTCAATGTCCAATTTAGATGCCTGGTTTTATATTAATGAGAATATGAATATGTATACACCGGCGATAGATTACCCCATAATGGCCTGGTTAAATAATTTGGATTTCTAATTTATCATCGATATATTGGGTTACGATTTTCAATCAAACTATATCTGATTTATTCACAGATATTTATAGGTTATGTTTTGAAATATATATATATGTTTATACAGTTGGGCATTATATTTTAAATACGATAATCGTGATTAAAAATTTGACATTGAGGTCTTATTCGCCTTAATATTGGTTCATTGTAATCGCTATAACATTATATACGTATAATACAGAGTGAAAAAATGTAAAAGTTTAATTCCATGTTTAATTAAAATTTGCATTTACATTGTTTATACATACCCAATTGAATGAAACGGAACGCAAGTCTAGTTAATGTGTTGGTTATGTATGGCGTTTTAAACCGTAATTACCAATTACCCAGGTGTTCTGTTTTAATCCTATATCCACTTGTAGTAATTATCTAGTTTACTTAATAATAAATATTAGAATGTTTTCGTTCTAATGTTGTATTATTTTTATATGCACATGCTCTATATAAAACAAATTATTTTTAAAATTAAGAAAAATGCCTAAATAGTAAATTTTACAAGTTGTATGAAGTTTTTTTCAATTCTCGATCGCAATTATTAATCTTTAATTTAACAAAAATAATACTTCTTGGAAAACACTCCTGAAATAAAACAAATTACAATTTGATTTTACGAAGTAGATCAAGATGTATCACAAAGTAACGGCTTCAACAATCAATCATATTTGATTTTAGTTGATTGTGGCTTTACTTTTTGCAATTAATTAACGTCATATTGCATACACGTTTCCAAGCTAGAATGCAAGAATAGTAAACAGTAACACCTTTAAGAAAAGACTATACAAACCGAAAAAACTACAAATGTTGCCCAACAAGTGTTTTGATTTTTTTACAATAAATATCGAAGTAAAAATATTATTATTACACCTATAAACATTTAATTTTTAAGCAAATGAAGTTTTCTATTTATTTCAAAGAGGATATTTAATGAGTAGAAGTAAAATTCTTTTGAAAATTTTTCACAGTCCATAGAAAGACGACGCACAAAAAACTAATTTATTCGGAACGAGAAAGAAGTCGTACTAGAAAACATCGAAGTATCCTTATAAGGAAAGAATAATCTGGATATTTTACACTGTAACGGTCAAAATTTGTCATTACGGACTTTTATCTTAGGCAACCCATATCACTCCATATCTTTATCATATTTTGCGTATTTATTTTAATATTTTAAATTTTATTAACGTAACAGAAGTGAATTTGTTAAAATTAACAATCAACAATGTAGATGGTAGATTTATTAATATTTTATTGGGTTTAAAAAGTCCGATGATTTTATTTTCTGTTTTGACTTTCCACGTTGAGCGCGTGCAATTTTGGCAGTCGATTGATAATGTTTTTTTCTCATAATTTGTGATCTGGAATTTTGGGGATGATGGGTGGTTTCAATAAGGGTTGAACACTTAACACTAATAATATATTGATTAACTCAAAACTTCGTTACATGCTTTCATCTTGTTGCAGAGGAGAGTGCTTACACAAGCTATGTTGCCACTTCTATTCTTAACATACATATGCAACCTACGTTGCCACTTCTATTCCCAACACTCCTCCTCGATTTTTACATATTAACTTTTTTCTTAACATTGCAAAACATAAAAATCGTTTCTCTTACAATCTAGTTCATAATACAAATAAAACTTTTTAACAAATATTTAGGATATTTCTGTAGTAACTGAATTGTTCATAACTTAGTGCTTTAGTAAACATATCCGCCAGGTTCTCAGTAGAACTTACATATTTTATATCTATCTCCTTTGAGTTTACTTTATCTTTAATAAAGTGATATCTAATATCAATGTGCTTTGATCGTTTACTATTTTCGTAACTATTCGCCATATCAATCGCACCCTTATTATCTACATACAATACAGTTTTTACATTTTCATTAAAATCTTCACTTAACCGTTTAATATTTATTTGTTCACATACGCTGACAGTTGCAGCTATATATTCTGCTTCTGCAGTTGATAAAGAAACACATCCTTGTTTTCTGGATAACCATGATATAACATTTTTACAATACATTGTTACTGATCCACTTATGCTCCTCCTATCTTTTTTGTCGTTTGCATAATCTGCATCTGAGTAAGTTTCAATTGACATTTGATTTGACTTTACATATGTTAATGACAAATCTATAGTAGTGTATAAATATTTTAACACTCTTTTTGCTTCTAACCATGCTGATTGCGTTGGTTTATCTAGACATTGACTCAAATAGCTTGTTGCATAGGATATATCTGGCCTAGTGCCTGTACTTATATACATTAATCCTCGGATTAATTCCCTATATGGAACATTAACAATCTCTTCGCTTGAATCTATTTGATAACCTTTTGTTATTGGAATCTTTGCTCCTTTACACTCTATCATTCTAAATCTTTCAACCATTTTTCTTATATGTTTACTTTGAGATAACTTTAATTTTTCCTTTGATCTTTCTATTTCCATACCTAAGAAGTTTTTTACATTGCCTAAATCTTTCGCATTATATTCTTTCTTTAGTTCAGATATAATAAACTTTACATTCTCGTCCCTTCCAGTTATAAGTATATCATCTACAAACACAATTAACCATACATTCTCACCAATATAAAAACAACAATCATTTTTAGATCTTTCCAACTTGATACTACTTGCAAAACTATTAAACGTTTCGTTCCAACATTTTGGGCTTTCCTTTAGTCCGTACAAACCTTTATTCATTTTAAAAACTTTATTCCTTTCAATATTTATTCCTTGTGGTGGATTTACATAAATTTCAGATTTTAAGTTGCTGTTCAAAAATGCCGTTGGAATATCCAACTGCTTCAATTGCCACCCTTTTTGAATAGCCTGAGAAATTAGCAATCTAATTGTTTGCAATCTAGCCACTGGGGCATAGTTATTTACGCTATAATTTACATTTTCTTGAAAACCTCTTGCGACAATTTTCGCTTTCTTTACACCGTCATCTTTAGTTTTAAAAATCCATTTAGAATCTATAATTTTCTTATCTTTTGGTTTAGGAACTACTGTCCATGTGTTCATATTTGTATGAGCATTTATTTCTTTATTTATAGCTTCTTGCCACCCTCCATTTAAGTTTATTGCTTCATCATATGTTATTGGATCTTTTCTTAAAAATAAACAATATGCATTATGCAATTCGTATTCAAAATCTTTTTTATATCTTTCAGGTACTTTAATTGTTCGTGTTCTAGTTTTTCGTTCTTCATTATTAACATTTCTTTCATCATTACTACTATCATCACTATTATTCTCGTTTTCTACTTCACTATCACTTGATTCATTACTTTTTTCGGTTTCACTATTATTTTCGTTATTTACTTCGTTCTCCCTCGACTTATTATTTTCGCTTAATACATCGTTTTCATTTAATATGAATTGCTCTGAAAACTCATTTCTATTTTTATTGTTTACATATTTATAATCACTTTCATCAAATTCTACATCTCTGGAGATTATTATCTCTTCTGTTTGAGGGTTCCACAAACGATACCCATTGCTACTATAACCTAACATTCGAGTTTCGATACTTCTTTCGTCAAGTTTAAATTTACGTGGCAAAATTACCGCCCACGCTTTTGAACCAAATACTCTCAACCTTTTTAAATCTAATTTTCCGTAATACATTTCAGCTGGAATTTTAAAATTTATTGCTGCAGATGGACTTCTGTTTAACTGATAAGCTGCGCACATAAATGCTTCTGTCCATAAGTATTTTGGTAACCCTGTTTCATTTATCATTGTTCTAGCTTTATTGTATAAAGTTCTATTAAGTCTTTCTGCTACACCGTTTTGTTGTGGTGAATAAGGTCTAGTGTACTGAATAATAATTCCGTTTTCGTAACAAAATTTTCTGAATAAATTTGATATAAATTCGCCGCCATTGTCACATCTTATCTTTTTTACATTTACATCTTTTTGCGTTTGAATTTCTTTAATATAATGTATAAGATTATTTTCAGCTTCACTCTTATTTTTAAGTACATACAGTTTTACAAAATGAGAATAATCGTCCGTTATAGTTTGAAAATATTTATGACCTTCATTTGACATAGGTGTCACCGGACCAGCTATATCTGTGTGTATTAACTCACCAATTTGTCTGCTTCTTGGTAGTTCTTGTCTAATAAATGGCTTCCTTACGCTTTTGTTTTTCATGCATGAATTACATTTTTTGTCTGACATGGGTAATTTCATTATTTAAATGACCCAATCTCAAATGCCATATATTATTGTTTGAGCATACATTTGCTTCTTCAAACTTAGAATTATCTTTAAGTAATCCGTTCAAATAAAATAAACCGCACCTTTCTTTACAATGCCACACTGCATCATTTTTAATTAACGTTACCTTTAATGGTTTAAATATAACTTCAATACCTTTATCTATTAACCCTTTTACTGACAAAATATTATGAAATAAACCCGGAACAATTAATTACTTCCCTTCCGCATGATAACATACAAATTTTACCTCGTTTCTTTGCAATTAATGCATCGCCGCTTGCGATTTTTATTCTTGTACACGTTTCCATGACACTAACATTGGTCATGTATTTTTCATATTCTTGTTGTATTAAGTGTTCTGTTGCACCTGAATCAATTATCCAATCAATATTGTCTTTGTTCACTGTTACTTGATAACATTCTTGCTGCGTCGTTGCTACGAAGTTGTAGTTTCCTTCTGTCTTGCTCATGTGTGTCTGATTTTGATTTGAATTTCCTCTATGCTGTCCTCGACCTCGATTATACTGGAATCTTCCACGACTAAAGTTGGATTGGGCACGTCCACGACCACGAAAATTTCCTCTCTGATTGCCATTATTTGTGTTGCTAAAACACTCTGACGCTATATGTCCAGTACGCCCACATTTGAAACATTCGTATCTTGCACTAAATGCAGCTTCACTTCTGTTTGTTGATGTCTTTTCACCTCTCTTTAATTCGTCGTCTAACAAACACGTTTTTACAAAATCAACAGTCAAGTCTTTTTCCGCACTCATTGTTTCTATGGCAGTAACTACATTATCATACGACGATGGTAATGTTAATAATAGATGACACGCTTTATCAGACTCATCCATTTTAGTGCCTGATGATTCTATGCTATTTATTAATGCATCATATTTTAGGAAATGATCTTGTAATTTGTCACTTACTTTGCATTTTAGCGTTAAAAGTTGTCTTTTCAGATGTAATTTGTTTACTGCGCTTTTTCTTTCGAAAATGTTTTCCAAGCAAGTCAACATTTCTTTAGCATTTTTTGCTTTCTGCACATATGAGATATATTTGTCGGTTATACATTTTACAATAGTTGATCTAGCTTTGGCATCTTTTTCTTTCCTTTCCAGGTTGTAAAGGTTCGATTGCTTCTCTTACTCCTTTTTCTTCTAGTATAAGATATACTCTGAATTTCCAATGTGTAAAATTTGTTCCCTCTTTCAGTTGCGGGTACACTACGATCCCTTCACCGGTCGCTGTCGCCATTTTTCATTGTTCTTCTAAAACACGTTTTTGCACTTTTTAAATTTACCCTTATTTTATCGAATAACGCGATTTTTCAAAAACTTTTTGTCTCTCCCCTGGGCCCATAACCTTTTGGGGATGATGGGTGGTTTCAATAAGGGTTGAACACTTAACACTAATAATATATTGATTAACTCAAAACTTCGTTACATGCTTTCATCTTGTTGCAGAGGAGAGTGCTTACACAAGCTATGTTGCCACTTCTATTCTTAACATACATATGCAACCTACGTTGCCACTTCTATTCCCAACATGGAATTGAATGTTAGAGAGAGACCGATATATATTTCTATGGGAAATTTCCTAAATTACAATTTTCGACATTTTGTTCTTTTTCTCACGTACAAGCCGTGAAGAGTACATCGTGGTTAATATCAGTAGACGAATATATATCATTATTTTGGATTTTACTGGAAACCACTAATTCCACATTTATTTTGGAGGCTTTTAGAAGCATTTGTGAAGTATATATATTTTGCATAATTGTGGAATAACTCTGTTGAGGATTTTGATTGTTACTCCACGTGGTCGTACAAGAGAAATTTGTCGAAATACTACTATGCTCCATTATTCGGCTGGATTAATTGTACAAAACCCTCTTTAAAAGGTAAGTTGCTTCCTATATTATAACAAAATAAGGTTCCTTTGTGTCGTTATATGTGTTCACCATTTTTGACGTATGGAAAAATTACGCGTTGTCTTTTTAGGTTTTTTTTTCCTATGTACGGATTTCGGTTGTAATATCGGCAATTGGATTTCCGGGATCATTTATTCTGTTCCTGTGTTGGTTGAGAGACTCCAGAATTTGGACTTACATCCTAAAGGGAAGCCCCTAACCCTTCGTTGGAATACCTAGTCCAAGGATATCGAATTCGAAGGATTTGTCAAGGAATTTATGGTGTAAACCCGTATTATCAACCGGAAATTCGACCAGATAAGTTTTACGACATTAATATTTGTGCATTATATTTTTATTGTTTCTTTTTCTCCCTTTGTGGTTAATTCTTAATTGTTTAATCGAATTTCTAATATATTGAATCACGCTATTGGTTAATGAATTTTGAGCAATATTACAGTTACTTTTTTTGTTGTTTAATTAAATTTTTGTCTATTTTTTTAACTTCTAACATTATTAATTTATTATCATTTTCATATTTTTATATTATAACTATTTGATTATTATTATTATTATTATGTTATCCTTATATTTTATTTAATACGAATAATTATTATTAGATAAATTGTGAACCATAAATGATCATTTAAGGGGAAAAATTGATTTATATTGTAGTATAACAAATATTTAATCCGAAATTTCTATTAATAAGATTATTATTTAATACATATTATTATTCTTAATCATTGACATTGTCATAATTTAAATTAATTTGGTTATTCTCAATAAATTGTTTATTTTGAATTATTAAATCTATTTTCTTTGCCTATGAGAAGTAATAGTGATAATTGGTTTTCAATATTAGGCAAATATTTTGCAACCGAATATTTGCATTCACTTGTTGAGGAACTAGGGGTAATTAATGGTTGCTGGCGCCCTTAATAGTAAAGAACAAATCAATTAAACCCATGACCAAACTCTCCGACAAAAACGTTAGCCTGGTTCCTTTTGTTGTCATCTTATTGTAGACAAGTATTGGTAGATAACTTTAAATAAGAAGATGAACGCACCAAGAGTATGAATCTATATCGAGAATTTAAAGGAATTTTTAGAGTTGGGCACCCGATCGCAAATATCCTCCATATCCGAAAGGCAGCACTTTTACGAAAATTAAGAAGATTTTAGGACGAACTGGAATACATCATGTTGGCTGACGGTATATTCTGATCCCAGAAACTAGCAACCGCAGGTTTAAAACTAAACTCGCAAGGAAGAAGCATTAAGAAAGAAGTAGAAGTGTTCCCTGGCAATCGGGCAACAGAAACAGAAACTTCTTTCCTGAAACAAGCTCTACACGACTACAAAAAAAAACGAATAAAAATAGCTACTATGGATTCGAGCAATCCAGCCAATAACGACGAAACAACTTCCACTAACGAAACTTCTATATCCAGCTATTTTAAATTAATTAATTAAACGATATCCGGCAGAAATACAAAGATGCATAAAATGAACATACTATTACAACAACTCACCTAATTGATCGTCTAACAGAAACTGTTTTCAATTGTTGGAAGTAGCAACCAAAGAAGTTTTTGGAATTAAAATAACACCTAATAACAATATGGATAACTACCTTGGATGAAAGGTTTGGATATTGAAAAATTTCCGTTCACGATAGCGAGAGAAAACAAATAAATGATAAGAACCATATTAAGTTTCCGAATTGTCCCGAATGAAACTCCCCGCTTCTAAAGAAGAATACAAAATTAGCGTGGAGGAAAAAACAGGAGAACGCATTCTGGATATCCTAGCGTTTACTCTCCTCATTGCCAGTTTTGTAACAAATAAAAGAGTAGCTACTGAAATATTTTACATAATATAGAGTAATTTTTTAAGAGCTTTCGGATATGATTTAAAAAACACTTAAAATTTAGAGAAACGTATGAAATTTTTATTTGAGTCGATAGAACGATCTATATAATTCAATGTTTAAAGATGATTTCATGTAAATGTTGACCGCGGGTACGCCTCAAATGATTCATATTCTGGGTCCAATGTTGGCATACTCTCTCCAACATATCGGCCGGTATCTCACGAATAGATTCTTTAACACGTTAACGCCGGCGGGTACCACCGTTGGTACACGAGTTTTTACGCTTTTGGTACGCCACTGATTACTTCCATGGTGACAATAAATAACTATTATCGCGCATCTAGGACTTCAGTCACCATAGCAACCATAACAACCATAGGCGTGCGTGTAGGGTACAAAAACGCCGGCGTCAACGTGTTAATATTGGCTTCCAGTGCGCCAACCGTTGCGGGCTTGTCCATATAGACATGCGGCTTAACATAGCCCCACAAAAAAAGTCCAAAGGCGTTAAATCGCACGATCTAGGCGGCCAATGGACCGGCCCCAAACGAGAAATAAACTGTCCACCGAACTCGCTTCTCAATTGGACCATTGTTTCGCGTGCTGTGTGGCATGTGGTACCGTCTTGTTGAAATCACATGTCATACAAGTCCAGCTCTTCCATTCTGGGCAAAAAAAAAAATTGTAATAATCGCACGGTAGCGCTCGCTATTCACAGTAACGTTCCTGCCTTCGTCGTCTTTGAAAAAAGTATGGTCCAATGATGCCGCCGGTCCATAATCCACACCATCCAGTGCATTTTTCGGGATGCATTGGCAGTTCTTGCAATGCTTCTGGCTGCTATTCACACCAAATACGGCAATTTTGCTTGTTCAGATAAAAAAAGTGGATCTTCATCCAACTTTGCCAGCGCCCATTCACCAAAAGTTACCCGTTGTGGTAGGTCGCGTGGCTTCAATTCTTGCACCAGCTGTTTTTTAAAAGGTTTTACACCCAAATCCTTCTGTAAAATTTTCCACTTAGTGGACTAATATAGGTCCAATTGCTGCGAACGGCGCTGAATCGATAATTCACGGTCAGCAACAACACTGGCGGATACAGCTGCGATATTTTTCTCTGTCCAATAATGTAAATTTGGTGCGAAATTTAGTCACAAGATTCCGAATAGCCGCCTCAGAAGGTCGCCCAAACTAACCATAATGTGGAATAAGTGCACGATGCACTTTCTTAATCGAGCATGAATTTTAATAATAAAATTAAATAATCTGCAAACGTTGTTCGTTTGTAAGTCAACTCATGGTTAAATTATAGACCAAACTGAACATGTTTGACAGTTGACAAAAAGAAAGTTGCTGACTACATATTTTGAAATATTTATTCAGATTTATTTTTTTGGAATTTTTTCCTTCTGGTTTATTTATTAACTTCGTCAACTAATACATCAATAACAGATTACACATAAACAATATAAAATGACAGATTATAATAGATTTTCTGACCTTTGTAAAAGTTGTTGTTTTCCAGAAAATGTAATAATTTATTTATTCACCATAAAAATAAATTGATATATACTATGTTCCTAGATGTTCTGGCAGATAACGGTAAAAGTATAGTTGATACATTCGCCAAACATTTTTCAACTACGTATAATGACCAACGTTCGTTTAATTATAATATAATTATTAAGTTTGATATACATATCAAACTTAATAATTTTTCGAGGGCGCAATTGGTCCTGAAAATATATGTCCCTGCCACTGCAATCATGCATTCTGTCAGCAATTCCAAAAACGGTTTAGGTTGCGTATATTTATTTAACGTTTTGAATAATATTATTATCCCTCTACAACATGAATTTGTCAGTGATGTTGTATAGAAACCAATCTCCTTTTAAATACTATTTTTAATCTACAATCTTCCGATGCTGACTCCGTTTACATAGACTTTGGTAAGGTATTTGATAAAGTAAATATTAATGTATTTTTAGATAAACTGAAGAGATTTGATGGACATATTCTTAAATGGATGTTCTCTTATCTAACCAACTGTTCACAACAAGTCTATGCAAAATTGTTTTTTTAATGTTACTTCTGGGAAGCCGTAAGGACCACACCTAAGGTTATAAATGATAGATAGTGTTCTATTTTAACATCCAAGTCACAACTTTGATTGCATTTATATTAATTGGTAATTAGGATGGTTGCGACTGCTACAACGCGGTAATTCAAGATAGATTAATTTTTATAGTTTATTTGGTATTTAAATGATTTATCAAATTGCTCTAAATATTCATATGTTACATGTCTGTAAAACAGAATAATAGAATTACAAAATATTTTAAAATAAATTGGAACTTTATATTTTATGTTGGTACTAAAGACATAAAACTGATATAAAATACTTACGTACTTTAAATAATTCCAGTGTATTAATAATACCCCATGCATATAAATGACTGTACATGTGTCCAATGATAATCCAAAAAACACTTATCGACCGCATTCCATCGACGATTGATAGATTTGCATCAGTCCGCATTTGAAGCAATTTTTTGCCATTGGTTAAAAACGAAAAGGAAATAAATAGTCGCTTTTTTGATTCTGTCAACATAACAATAAGTTATTATAATTGATTTATTGTTTAACTTTTACTTACCTTCTTTCGTGTATATGTCATATAAAGTAGAAGCCACAATTAATCCAAATAATATAATGAAAAAACTCCTAAAATTGCAAAGTAATTTGATACTTATATCGAAATATTTTAATCATGTGTAATGCTGACAGTGTTTCTATTTAAAAATAATAAATTATAAAATTCAATACATATTATAAAGTGTTTGATAAGTATAAGCAATATTTTGACAATAAATATTATTGTTTAGAAATTAAGCCAAACTCGTTATCTTAATAGTTGTTGATTGTACAGTAGTGTTTAATATTAAAGTTCATAATTGTATATGTTTTCCTTACAATGAAAAATAATCAATTGTTGTTGCTTTCGGATAATCAGCTGCTGTTTGGCAAACGAATTCAGAAAAATCTATGTAGTTATTCGTTAAATTTGTAGCTTCTTCTCCTGAACATCCATCAGGCATACATATTCCCCAGACTAATCCCACCACAGAGTTGTTTCTTAATTTTTGTAGTAACTGCAATTTTATAAATAATAAGTTATTTATATAAAATAGTAGTAGCCTTCTGATTATATTCCAGAATTTACCATTATTTTATTTTAAATGGTTAAAATAAGGTATAACAGTGAGTTTTTGAATTAGGCTTATTGATATCTGATAAAAATAATCTTTTGCTAAAACACGGATTTCTCTGGAGCTTCAAATGTTGAAGTTAGGTAGTTCTGACAAATGTAAATACAATATATAGTTTTATAAAAAAAAAAATAAGTGTAACAATGAAATCAACATCCGGAAACATACTAGATAGCCATTCTTATGTTTAAGAATGTTAATAATGACATTGTATTTTATGTTAAGGAACAATTTATTTACCTCATTTCGTGGCAGGTAAAACCCAAAATGATTTACTATCTTTTCCACATTTGAGAAACGCATGCGGGCTAGGCAATATTTTCCTCGGATGTTGCGCTCCATACTGTTTACATTCATGCACTGATCAAACTGTCCCAATTCGATAAAATTGCCATTCATTAAACCAGAATGCGTTTTACCAGATGCATCAAACACTGTAATTTAGTAAAAATTGCAATGAAATTAATATCAAAATTCCAAATAAAGCTTAAAAAAAATGATCTGTTCAAAAGATATGCGTGCAAAACATAACAAATCTTTCAAAAAGTAATACTTTATAACGCACGGGATGAAAAGTCTTTGACTTGACAATGAAAAAATGATTTTTTAATAAAATAAGTTCCTCGGCATAATCATGATTTAGAGTTGTAATAATTTTTTGTTTGCAATGTATTTTTTTTAGTTCCAAATAGACCGATACCTATTAAACATACAGATTAGTAAACAAATTAGGAGGTAGAATAAAAATGATTTTGGAAATTATGCAATTTTATTTTTTAATTAATCAATAAGGTTATTATTATTAAATCACAAAACAAATAACGATATTAAAATATGAGTGCTTTTCATAATTGGTCGTCTTATTTTACCAGTATAGCCCTAAAATACAGTAACAAAGATCGTTGGATTAGACACGAAGGTTCAGCAGGTTGGGCCACTGTTTCTCCGGAACTTACGCTCAGATTTTTATCGTTGGGAAAAGTGAAAGAAAGGGAAATTGGAAGTATTTTCCTCCACGACTTTAAATGATTTTTAAAGGATTTGGTCAATGGTTATAATTTTAAGCATCTACTAATCACCTAATAAATAGACTCACGTCTAAATATTTATTATTTTAATTGATTTCAATACCAATTATTTTACAAAACACGTTAAGTCAGCAAATTATTTCAAATAGAATGCAGTTTAATATTTCACGCACTGTATGGGCTATGAAAGTTAAATTTATTTTATAGTAAATAATTAAACAGTTCTTAAACTCACTAGAACAAGGCACTCAAAACTAAGTATACAGTATTTATACTTACTTTGTATTGCCCAATTCGATCCATTCAATAAATCATCTTTGAAGATATTTAACTGACGAACACATTCCGTATTGCCTGGGAATCTCTTCGAATGGATAAGGGTGCTTAGCATTTTAATATAATCAAAACTGAAAACATTGCCAATACATGCAAATAAAATTATATATTTCAACATATCTTCGGTAGTAAAGTAAACCACATATATAAAATTATAACATGCATTTACACAGCACAGAGTGTCATTTTAAACATTTAAAACTGTTGATAACGAATGGTATGTTAGATAAAAGCGCATTTTATATTCATATGATACTAAAACTGAGCTCGAATAAATTATACTAATTGCGCCAATCTATGCGAGACATGTTTGTAAAAACCGCATTTGAATTAAAATTTAGTTTACTTTTTTTGTAACTTACATTATTTACTTACATTCCCAAAGGTATTTTACGACAGGCAAGACTAATGGCACGTTAATTGGTTGTTTAGTGTAGTGTTGAGTACAGAAAAGTTTTAATAATTTAAAAATACGAAACATTTCGTAAATCTACAACAATACGTCTTGTTGTTGTTAAATTTTGTAGTTACTGCATTACACATCCGTTAATTAATTAATTAATAATTAAACAGTAAGATGAATTAATTACTATTATTTCATATTTAAAACTCATAGAATTAATTTCAATAAAGGGTCTTGATTTATATAATAATAAATAATAATGACGCCAGCCCAAAGATACAACAGTCAGAGCCTATATACGCTTAGCCCTGTCGATTGTATGAAATATATTTAGTTCCAAATAGACCGATACCTATTAAACTAAAAAAATAATTCAGATTGGGCAATTTTTTAAGTTAATTTGGTGTATGAAAAAGGTATGAATTTACGATGAATTAATTATAATGAACTAGCAAAATTAAATGATGTATAATTATAACAACAAGGTTTTCTTATGTGGAGATTCGGAATCTACAGACAAAATTGAAAACCTATATGATACTGGTATCTTATATGTGAATTATATCTAGAATGCATTCTCAATTTCGAGTTAATTTACCCAAGACATAAAAATGATATTATGTGGCACATCTAACGATCTTTTGTTAAAGCCCTACAGTTGCTTTGTACGTAAAGCAAATTACTTCAATTGTGTTAATAAAAAAAACCCTTGTGGCACAAAAACAGTCTCTTTTGATTCTATTTGGCTGTTAGTATCTGCCTCGACAAGTACTTAGCAGATTCAGTCTCCTAGTCTACTGTGTGTTCTTTTGAATAGGCTGAACGTATTTCCTGAACTATACTAAGAGTTTTTCATATTTTGATGAGGACATCATTATTCGATTACATTTATATTTAGCATTTTTTGCAAGTGAATTAAAGCAAGATTTTTCACCAAAACCATTTTGTACAGATTATTGACCATTATATAATTTTGTCTTAGACAACACAACCGAAAAAAAATTCCTGTCAGTCAAAAACACGGTTAGTTTTTTGTTTTGCAAGTAGTTTAAAAAAAAATTCTCAAATTTTAAGTATGTTTTCTAATAATATTATTTTCAATAACAAATATGCATTGGATGCACTGATTGATTAATATAAATGTTTTTATATAGTTCTAAAAAAATTGAAAAGGTAAGAACTTAACTTAAATTTAAATGAATTTATTCCATAATACATTTTGAAAAATAAATAATTTAATGGAGGCTTGAACCGTAATAAATAATCACATTAAATTTAATTATTCTTTAAATTTCTTATGTACTGGCCCTTTAAGAGGACTTACAGTCTGTTAAAATAAATAAAATAAATTCCGTCATTCTAATTTCTATATCAAAGGCTGGTAAAATTAATTATAACTTTTTACATGCAGATCAATCAACCGTTACTACTACTTATAACAGTTTTGATATTAGTTTTGTAAGAAGCACTTCAAGATAGTGCCATTTAATGTTTCTAAAGACAAGTATTAAATATAAATCATTAAAATGAAATCTTTAAATACATCGTGTTTAAAATGCAACACCTTTAATCATAAAGTAGTTTCTAAATAAAATGTCGACGAAAATACAATGACCCAGTAAGGTTCCTAAAAAACTTTGAATAGATAATTATTTACATTTAGTTATATCAGGACTACTTTCTATTATTATGCACTGATATAATCTCTGCTCTCTCAGATATTCATAAAATGTATTTAATGAAATAAATAAGATTAAGTGCCTCGCCTCCATGATAGAAGACATACATTAGAATTGTATTACGAATATTTGAGCTGAGATATATTCACGGGCTGAAAAGTCAAGTCTTTGGCCGAATGTAGGTAGTGCCACTAACTTAAAAACCGTAAAAAAGTGAATTTTGTTTTTTGATTAGACATTACTTTATGACAGTAAAACACTATTTAAGCAAACGCATGGCTTGATAAATGCTACGCTACATGTCTCACTAAATTCAGTCATTAAATACCGGTAACTGCACGAGTTCAAATCATGCAGAACGCTTAGGAGAGTCAAATAAGGTAGTTACTCTAGAAAACATCGAAATATCAGTGATATTCTGGTTATTATTGACAAAATGAAATTGAAATGAACTAGCTAACATTATAGGCATCTCGAGGAATGCGTTAATCATATAATTCATAAATATTTACACATGAAAGAGCTGTGTGCGCTAGGTATCCCATTTTTTGACAATTGACAAACCGGAAAATGTTCGACTTTCAAGGTAAGATCTGGCCCTGTTTAACCTCTATAAGAAGTTTTTGCGTTATTTGTAACAATGGGTAAATATTCAATTAGATCCATCACTATACACCCCACTCTAATTTACAGTCACAGGAGTGATTATTGCCTGGTCAAAGCCGTCTGAAGCCCCCCAATAACCGAGTACAATTAGCGAGTAAGGTTTTGGTCAGCAATTTTTTGGAATGCACTTGGTATAAAATACTGATTATTTTGAAAATGATAAACCTATCAATAAATAATATTACTGGGTATTACTGTAGTACAAATGATGCAATGGCTCCTTTTATGACGACTGACGCCTCTCTTCACATATAGCGTTATTTGAGATTATTTAATTTATTGTCTTATGTAGTCATTTTTTAACGTTGTTAGTTGGCATTAATTATTAGATAGATACATATATTTATTGACAAATTTTACAATATTTACAAAGACATAGTGAATAATGAATGAGGTGTTAGTGAGTTAATCTGTCAAAAGGCTATCGACCAGAGGTCTTTCTGCCTTGCTTTGTCCAGTCATATGGCGTCAGTCGTTAATGCGTGAAAGGATGAAATGATGATATGAAATCGAATATGGTTGAATTGGGATTTTTAAATTTAGGATTTATACTAGGGTTTCTAGGATGACAGTAAAGGGATAATATCTGGAAGTTGAAGGGATTTTTGGAGAATTTTTCTGATAGGAATCGAAGGCGTTCTTGAATGGGGATAACTAGGGTTGTATCGTAGAGGAGTTGGATTAATTATTATTATTCAGCAATTTCATATTAGCTCTGTCCAGTACTAATCCTGTCAGTTGAAAAGTTCTCGCTATTATTCGATTCTTAAATGCAGAAAATATTCGTCCTGTTGAAAGCAATCAATAATTCGTTTATGTGTATGGAAAAGATATGCTATATAAAAAAACGTAGTAGAAAATTTTGGTTTAATCGATTCCATTCCGGTAATTAATGTCAAAGATGCATCACGCACTGGAAGGCCAATTTTCGGAAATATTGATAAAATCATGGACATTGTCGAATCCGACCGTCATGTAAGCACTGTTTTGATTGCCCAAGAGCTTAAGATTTCACAAAAATAAACAGTTTGGAACCATTTGAATGAGGCTCGATACAAAAAGAAGCTCGATGTGTGGGTGCTCCACGAGTTACCCCAAAAAAAAAACCTCATGGATCGAATTTTCATCTGCCAATCGCTGCTGAATTACAACAAAAACCGACCCATTTCTGAAGCGGTTGGTCAAGCAAATACGGTCGTTGTCGAATCGCGGTGAGCCGACGGAAACGGCGGCCAAGCTAAAATTGATGGCTAAGAAGGTTCTAGTGTGTGCTTGGTGGGATTGGCAGGATTTATCTACTATGAGCTGCTTACGACAAAACTCGTAACTTGGAACTCTAGTGCCGTCTTGGGCCGTCAGAAGCGACTAGCTTTGGCCAATAGGAGAGGAATTGTGTTCCACCAGGACAACGCCACGACACACAATGATAGTGATAGGTTGGAAGGTTCACCTTATAGTCCGTACCAAGGACCAAGTGAGGCTTGTGAAAATAGACTGTCTCAATTTTTTGCCAATAGGGGGGGGGGGGGCGAGGGTTTCTATGAGAGAGGCATAAAGAAATTACCTTCAAAATGGCAACAAGTTATCAAACAAAACTGCGCATATTTGACCTAAATTATAACTATGGTAAATAAAGACTTCAATTTCTTGCAAAAATAATGGATTTCTTTTTACTACATCTTTTATTTAATAATAAAAATACAATTATCCATGATAAGAAACGTTTAGGCCACCTAGCCATAACTACGGACGAACCGAAAGCAGCTTTCGATGCACACATTCGGAGGAACTGGCATTTTCAATTGACGACACATTATCAGTTCTTGCTTACGGAGGGTTATAAGAAGAAGGGACTTTTGTTCAAACCACGAAAATAAAGCCGGCAGTTGACAAACATTCTGCAAGTGAACAAATTAATTATTTGTCAAAAGTCGAAACTTAAGTCGTACACATTGTAATATATTTATATATTATAATAAATTATAGTGGTCAAATAATTAATTTGTTCACTTGATAATGACCGTCAAAAGTCGAAACTTAAGTCGTACACATTGTGATATATTTATATATTATAATAAATTATAGTGGTCAAAAACATGGTAAGTGTTTTATTCAGTGTTCATTATGAATTACCACATAGTAACGGTCGCAACCATCATTATGATCAAATATTTTTGTAAAATTTTAGATATCCAAATTGAAAATAAAAATAAATAAAAGAAAAACAAGAGTAAACGTTCGCTTTCGATGAACAGAATTATCTCAAAACTTCAAAAAAGTATATATACGCCAAACTTTCGTATTTTATAGTTTTCACGAAAAAATATTTTATAATTGTTTATAATGACAAGAACGTCCTAGTTAGAATAATGAATACCAACTCTTGATCTATACATTTGAGGAAAGGAATGCAGCTTATAGTAGTTTGTCTTATTACTTTATCGATAATAATAAAAACCATAGCAAATAATAAAAAAGAAAATGGAATTATGGCGAGTTAAAAACATTAATAACAACTATAACTTATGACCTAAATTCAGTCTAATGTTACACATTCAAGGAGTTGATCATACAAAAGTAGGGTGCATTTAATATTGGACAAAATAAACGGACCAACATCTTTCAACATAAGATAAATGCCGAGAATATTCAACCAATTTAAGTAATGTTGTATATATTTACAAATGCACCAGTTTTCAGTCATACTTTACAACATGAAAATCGTTTTGGATACCTATATGCAAGTAGTGAGGGAATGAGGGCTGTCTTATCACAAATCAAAATTAAAACAGAGAAGATAATTTAGTAACACCCTATCAAAACCACAACGAAATTACTGCATGGAGTGGAATTAATTATGAACAGCCGAAAGTCGGTAAAGTATTTTTATAGTATCTGTATGTAAAATAGTCTTATTAATATCATGATATCAGGAAAGGCTTCGGGAGACAATAATGCGGAATGGATGACAGTCATGTTGACGACCATGAAAAATGCTTCTGGAATACAAACCATCCTATAACTATAAAATAAGAGAAAGAGAATTCCAAGCCAGCATGAGAAAAAATTTAAAAATACTCTACATAATTGTAATTATACTGGGCTTAGTGGGATTCTCTTCTTCTTCTTCTTCTTCTGCTTTAAAAAATCAAAGGACCTGAAAAAATGGGAAAAATAGATATTTTCATGGACATTTGAGTGAATATCTCTCAGGATCTCTTTCATCAAAATTATAAGTACATATTTGTATCTATCCTTTTGTAATAAACACTAAAAAGTGGTTAAAGCATAGTAAGTGCGTTAGTTAAGTGTTTATCATTAATTACCACGTAGTAACGGTCGCCATAATCCTTACTTTTGTAATAAATTTATTTATTGTAAGAGAAACAAAGCATAAAATACATACATTGAATACATTATAGGAAATATAGTTCAACTATTATTTATTATAATTTACTAACGAAGAAGTACTTCTAAAAAAAGCCGATTATTTTGACAAAATATTTAGTATACATACTGATGTAAGAAATTTTGAGTTTTAAACCTTTTTTCGAAGACGTCACCAACTACAATAATAACATATTGACAACTACTTATTTAAACAAGAAAACAGTATAACATTCAAGGTAGTGAAATAATCACTGTGTGCCAAAAATAATTCAAGCATTGACTATATCTCAAGCCCGAGAGTTTAAACGATTTCAAGCATTTTGAAAGTAGACATAAGCCAATGTTTTTTATAGCATACTTCACATTATTTATAATTGCTTTAACAAGTATTTTAACATTTTATCCTTTGCTTTAGCTCCTCATCTTTTTAAGAACGTTCATATTGACTACAAACGCTAGTAATCAAAGCCTCGATGCCGTTTTATCGTAAAGAAAAATAAAAAAAGTCGGTTCGAACTTACCTATCGCTGAAGGCGAAAATGGTCATCATCGTACTTTCCATATATTTTTCTCGAAAACTATGAGGTTAACGCAAAAAGATTATCCTTAATAATTTGCTCAATTTTGAATTCTTTACAATTAATTGTTATGTAAGTTTCATGTAATTCCTAAAGTCTATTATCAATAGGCAAAAAATGGCAAAATTATTAATTTTTAATATTTTTTTATGAAACATATGTTTTAATTAAACTTGTTCAGTTTTTTTATTGCCATTAACTTTTGTTTGAAAAGTTATGTAATATTTTTCAAATTCTATCGAGGGAAAGTAAAAAAGATGTAGAATCCATGAACAATTGGTAATTAAAGTTATTATGTCTGTGTATGGTGGGTGGGAGGCTTTTAACCTACTCTCCAATTGCGATTTAAATAATTTGGACAATTAATTGCCATCTATTAACAACACTATGAAAAAGACAAAGACTGCAGCAATTAAAAGTTTTGAACCAGGATCTTCGCATCAAGGAAAAAAAAGATGATAAATTAAATCGATAACTGACCTCACCTCGCGGAGAAGATGAGAGTTTAAAGAACAATATAAACCATTCAAATATAAACAAACGAAAAACTGTCGGAAATATCAAGCCACCTGTATTAAAAAAAATCTCAAACCCAACAAAAATTACTAATGGGTTATTGGCCCCTTCGATTATTATTGATAAAATACGGAAACAAAATGCGACAACGCCAGTAATTTAATTACTACCGCAAATAGACGCAACAACAATGTTGTTATGGGTACAGGGAATACTACTGCAATTAAATCTTGCGCATCTTCATGTTTATAAACTTGATTGCCAATCAACAGTTAATGATATGTTAGACTACTTAAAACCAATATGCAAAGATATAATGTTTGAGAAAATGGAGTCCAAACATCCAGATTTGTATTCATCTTTTAGAATATCCAAACCAGTGGAGAGTTTCGAATTAATTAATAACCCTGAAATATGGCCAGAAGGAACCTGCATCATAAAGTTTTTCTGTAAGAACACCTAAATTAATGTGAAATTAAAATTCTACATATCAACGCACAAAGATTTTTAAATAAATATAATTTAATTGAATTACTACTTCATAACGAACGACACGACTTTTTATGTGTAACTGAACACTGGTACAATGCAAATAATTTAACTTTAAAAAATTTAGATAATTATAATATTGTCGCGACCTACTGCAGAACCCGTCTAATCGAGGTGGAACGATCCTATATGCCCGCAATAATATTATTACTAAGCAAAACAATTTACACGTGGACTAATGTGCAGACCCATTTTGAATACCTCGCCACTACATGTAAAATAAATAATAAACTTATAGCGATTGTAAATGTCTATAGACCTGATGTTTTTTTCAATACCTTTATTAGAAATTTGTTTGGAGTTCTTTTTAAATTTAACACTATATCTGATATTATTGTAATATGTATAGATCTTAATGTTAATCATTACAGTGCGAATACAGATATAAAATTTCTTATTGATTTATTCAACTCCTACGACACCAAGAAAACTACAGGTTTTCAATGCTAATGTGGCTGATCTTTTAGCAACTAAATTGAGATTGACTAGTACTACTTCTAAGAGAATAGGTAACACTAAAAAATACGTACGGCCCATAAATGATACCATAATGATAATCAATAGCTAAGGAGGACTGAAAGAAAATATACTTATCCAGCATTGTAGACTTTTAGACATTCAGAAACATCATAAATTGGCATTTCTACACGACATATCCTTTTAAGAAAATTAATATCGTTAACTCAAAAACTGGATCACACCTAAAATAAGGAAATTGTCTGCTGATTTAAAGGACCTACACTTACTGTGTAACAATTTAAAAGATCATTACCTACAAGAATTGTATAAACTTTTTAGTTTATTTATTTATTTTTATAAATCATTTAATAAATGTATATCAGAACCAGAATTGAAAAATCGAAATCTAAACCAAATTTGGAAGGTAGCAAACAAATGGGCAAATGGTTGAAGATCATAAAAAAATAGCTAACATATTTGGTCTATATTTTTCAAACATTCTAAGAGAAAAACAGCATCATGCACTGTTCAAGATATGGTACCCCATGAGATTGTATTTAATACTGTTACATCTCATGAGGTCTATCATGTGATAAATCAGCTTAAAAATACAAATATAAGTTGTATCGATGCACTACCTAAAATTTTCTTGAAATATGTTAGTTTGTATGATACATTCTTGAACTCATTTGATAAATATGTCTATTGAAAGCCAGACATTTCCATCAGGTCTTAAATATTCAACAGTCATACCCATTTACAAAAATGGTGACTCTGCTGAAACTGAAAACTTTAGACCAAATTCTCTGGTGAGTGATGAATCAAAAGTAATAGAACGAGTTAATTACAATAAAATTATGAATTTTATTCAAAAATATAAATTATTAAGCGAAAATCAACATGGCTTTAGAATAGAATATTCAACTGAATCTGGAACCGTATCGTTTTTTTTGATTATATTTACAGTTGTATAGACAAAGGTAAATACACAATTTAATTTTTTTATTTAAGTCGTGTTTCTAATACAATTCGTCCAGAATTTTTAATCGAAAAATTAAGGTCCTATATTAAACTGGATAATATCATATTTATCGCATCGGAAACTAATTGTTAAAATTGAAACAAATAACTCAATCGACTGCAATACAAATATAGGGGTACCACAGGGTTCAGTCTTGGTTCCTTTAATTTCCTTATTTTCATAATTGATTTACCGATTATTCTGCATCCAGATCACATTGTGATGTTGATGATACTTCGGTTGTAATTGCATCAGAAAACCTAGAGGAACTTCAGCATAAATTATACAGAATTCTAGATCAATTAACAGTGTTATCTTGAATAAAACGGCGTGTGTAAACTTTTATAATCGCAAAATGTTTCTGATGAATTATATAATATAAATTCTAATATTAAAGAATCCTATGATTCTTGTAAGTTTCTAGAAGTAATTACGGATTATAAACTTTCGTGGAGAAGCAAGTGAATCAAGTTTGCAACAAACTTAATAGTGGCTATTAAGCACTGATAAAATTAAAATATGAACTTTCTGGAGCAGCATTACTTAATGTTTATTTTGCATTATGTTATTCAGCAATGTCATATAACATTATATTATAGGGAAATTGTACCAATAGCTCTAGAGTTGTAATCACTCAAAAACGTATTATGCTACTCTTGTTTAATCTTAAGCCGACAGAATCTTGTAAACATACTTTTATAAATAACAATATTTTAACAATTCCTTGTATATACATATGTAGATGCATACTTTATACAAAAAAAAATTGTCAAACTTCAACACACATTCCTCAAATCATGATTACAAAACGAGAAACGAATCAACTTTATATATTTCAAAACATAATACTTTAATTTATAAAAAATCTCCAAAATAGTCGGGTATACTTCTTTATAATAAACTTCAAAAAAATATAAGAGACCAACAATCATATCAAATTGTCAAAGGTATGTTCAAGGAACGGTTGTGTCAAAAGTGTATGTGAATATTTAAATGAATAACATTTAGTCAATTGTACTATTGTATCAGTTAATTGTAGGTTTTAGTTTACGTTTTATATACTATGTCTTAATTGTGAAACTATTTTATGTAACTAAATGTACTTTCTTTATGTAACCGTATTTTTTGTATTGACGGATCACATCCGTATTTAAACAGCTACATGAATAAAGTTATTAAATTAGATTCGCTATTGAAGGTTATTTATATTTAAACTTAAATTTGGATTATGCTTTATTTTTTATTACATACAAGATTTTATTGTTTTGTAAGCAACAAAGTCATCAACAATTAGTATTTAAAGTTATCATGTATATGTAGGGTGGATGGATGGCCTCAATCCTATCCTCCAATGAGTAAAACTTAAGCGACAGTTTTAATTAAAAGTTGTAAAATATAAATAAACCCAGAATAAGTGTAATTTTTATAGATTTATTCATACAAATATTTCAAATAATTTGTGATGATGTTTTACTGATTGGAGGGTGGAATAGAGGACACCCACCCACCCTACATATACATATAAATTTCAATTACTGATAGTCTCGCGGGTTAGAGTGAAGTTAATTACAAAACTTTTTGAATAAAGAAGAACAGACCTTAAATCTAAATTAGATAAGATTAGTTATGAAAGGTCATTTATATTTAAACTTAAATTTGGATTATGCTTTATTTTTTATTACATACAAAGCTTTATTGTTTTTGCAGCAAAATCATCAACGATTAGTATTTAAAGTTATCATGTACATGTAGGGTGGGTGGGTGGTGCCTATCTCATCTTCCAATCAGTAAATCATAAGCGAGGGTTTTAATTAAAAGCTGAGATTAATTGAAATATGGAACAATATACGGGGTGATCCATTAAAGAAAAAGCAAGTTTGTTTCGTCCTGACTTTTTAACTGATCCTGTATACCTAATTTATTTATTATATATATTATTATTTATTTTATTCTAATAGTTTTTAAAAAAACCTAAAACTTTTGCATCTTAACATTTTTCGCTAGCTCTCTTACTTTAGGAGATATTCGACCGTTTCCATACATATTAGCAACCATGTATACTATATAGGGAAAGTGATACGTTAAATGATCCCAAAACGTGGTATTCGACAATTGACAATTGGGAACACGCGTGTTTTTTTTAAATTAATTTAAAATTAACTTTATATGTTTCATAATAAGTTAAATAAAACAAAACAGAAAAAAATTATCCTAAAGGGGTAATTTTTTATATAAAATTTAAAAAATTAAAGTTGGCGCGAAATCGCCAGATATGCAGATGGCGGGTTTGTAACGCATTTGTTCACGTTGTGATCTGTTACGAACTTTCATACAAGGGCGTTTCCAGCCAACTGGCTTAGGGGGGTAATTTAAAAAATAAAAAATTGGTTTTATTCTATAAATACAAAGCAATTAACATCAAAAAATATAATTTATATAAAAAGGACTATTATATAATAATAAAGTATAATTCTATTATTTTAAAATATAAACAAAATAATATCACACCGGAAATAAACATAGGACATATAAAAACATAACAAAATATTCTGTAAAATTTGAAACAGATTTTTGTAACTAAATTTATTAAAAACAATGATTTATTTCTTAAATAATGAAATCTACGTTTCTTTGCTTGTTTATAATATTGTCAATATTAATATCCATATATCTATGAATATGTAATAGAGCTAACTCGGTTAGTCTTTCTTGGGACATCGTGGATCGCAGCTACAATTTGAATCTTTGCAGACTTAATTGCTATTACACATGTTACATCTTCAGGTAAAATTTTATTTAAATATATTGTAACAGATTTTAAAGTGACGTCTAAATCTTCACCAGTTTTTTGTCAATAAAACAGTAGGTATTATTGTGTTAAAATTGAACAAATTCATCGTGTCTTTATTAAATCAGTATTGCAGATATGTAATAATATTATTTAAGGTAAATATTATAATTATTCGATAATAATCATCTGTTCAGTTCAGATTAACCTAAAACAGCGAACCACATACAGCGAAAGACCATAAAAAAGTAAATAAGTAGTGTTAAGATATATAAAACTAAAAGGAAGTGGAAAATAAAGAAACAAATAAGTACCAAAAGAGAATATCGAAAGCCCTGAATATGGATTTCAAGGTTTCCAAATGAGCAATGGAGAATAGAAAAAGATAGAAGAACGAAGGCAACGAAACAAAACGTTGTAACAACGACAGGACACAAAATTAAAACAAAGGAAGATGAAAACAAAGACAAAACTCACGAAGAAGGCAAATCTAAATATAGCTAAGAACGATGTGGAAATGGAGGAACTAAAGAGCATGTTTAAAGACTTGATGAGAGAAATGGCAAAAAAACTCAGAAGAACTAAAAGAAGAGATTAGAAAACTAAAGAAAGAAATTAATAATAAAGAAGAGAAGTGGGAGCTAGAAAAGCAAGAGATGTTAAAAAGAATCGACAACCTGGAAACATAGTGGAAAAGAAAGAAGAGCAAATGAATAAAAAATAATATCACAATAACAGGCTTAGCAGAAGAGGCAACCCAAGAACAGATGGAAGTCGAGAATTTCACATTACATAGAGAAAAACTAAAAATACGAGTCGAAGTTGGGACATGGGAAACAAAACAACAAATAATGAGAGCTAAAGGAAATCTAAGAGGGTCCAAGATATACATAAAAAATAACCTAGCACATAAAGAAAGATGCGTACAAAAACTAGAGAAATAGCAAGAAAGAAGAAGCAAAAGGAAAGATAGTAAGAATAGGATACCGAAAGATAACAATTAATGGAGAGGAGTACGAATATTAAATCAACTAATAGAAAATCAAATAAATAAAATAAAGACCTCACAGCGAGAAAATGGTACAAGAAAAAAGTTAAATATAATAAAAATGGTAATATGGAATGAAAGAAGTATTCAAGGAAAAGGGATTAATAGAAGAAATGAAAAATACGGAAAAAATATAATATACGAGGCAAGGCAGGAATGATCTACAACACAATAAAGAATAAATTCTTAGATAAAAAAGAGAAGAGATTACAAAAACAACAAAAACAGAAGTATATAAAAGAATTTTAAGACATTCATTGCTATATAGTAGTGAATCATAAGTAACCGTTTTCCAAATGTCATATATATCATAAATTTAAAAATACGAAAACATTTCGTGAATCTACAACAATGAGTCTTACTAAGACTACAAAACAAATTAATTTAAAACAACTACTTCTCTAGCTAATACTTCGACAGACATTGAATAATACAAATTAATTTGCGTGTTACAAATAGTACAACTATCAAAGCAACACTAATTTGAATGAAATTATTTCTGTTGAATAAACTAATAAATGATAAAATGTACTTTAGATTGTTTAAATGTAACTATAACATGAAAAATTATGAAAAATAAATTTTAAACTGATTTCATTAAACTAAATTAGCAAAAGCAATTAAAAAATCTAGCATTCAAGTTTATAATCATCTGCAGACACGTGTTTCGAACTTTCGCTCTCTTCAGTACAGCTTTATTATAAAATTGATTTTAAATACAAATAAAAACACTTACTAAAATAAATATAATGAAATATGATAATAAATATAATGAAATATAAATAACTTACTCAGATATGTACGGCAACTGACACAAGAATGAAATATAATCGACTGAAGGTCTGAATTTATACCTGAGGTGGATTAGTGAATTCTACAGAAATCATTACGTTCGGGATTAAGGAAAAATACCCACTTGGAGCATAATTGAATTAATACGTCATATATATCTATCATGCTGACATAAACAACCAAAAAGTTTCCCCTTAAAAGGGGTCAAAACAATAAATACAAGTATTTATAGAAGAATACCGATGTCCAAGAGGATATTTGCACTCTCAGCATAATGAACCAAAACAAGGGTTAGAGTGGAAGAACATCGCAGCTGTATGAACTCCGCCAAGCTTCATCCATCCAAAATTTTTGTACGTTTTGTTATATATTTATGTATATTCAAATGTATTTTTTTAAGGAAGCTAAACACTTATTAACATAAACATAAATAATTTTTTAAAGTGATGTCACCAGCTTAAATTCGAAACATAGAATTTCACGAAAATAGCCCTCGTTTGTAATAAATTTTGTATTTAAGAGAGAACCAGCGTTACGATGATCGCGTAAGGGAATATTTTGTTTCTCCCAAAAAAATTATACTTTTGATTATTGGTTTAAATCTATGTCTATTTTCTTCAATTTGTCGAAGTCTTCCCATATTTAATTTATTTCTTATATCTCGTGATGGGGTATTCAATGATTTTATAAAATTTTCCGCTTAAACAATTCAATTTTTATGACTTATCGAAACAACATCTTTACCTGATAATTTAGAATATTGAGATACCGGCTGAGATACTAATTCTTGCAATGCTACTTGTTGGTGCAACCCACCAAATTTTGTAAAAAAAGAAGCAAAAGATTCCGTTTAAAAACTTGTCTAAAATGTTTTTCAGACAAGTAATATTTAACATCCTTTCCCCCTTTTTTTATATACAGAAAAGGGTAACACAAAAGTGTCATTTGGTTTCCATTAACAATTTAAAATTCGAAATTTCTAAATTTCATCAACATTAACATTACTAAATTTAACTATATCAATGTAAATTTCAACGTTACTAGATGTACATGTTGTATGCTCCGTTTTCTCTTGCTGAGAACAACTTAATGAAGTTTCTCCTCTGTATTCGGTAAACGTCGATGCAGTTGTAGATGGATGATTTAAATTGACTGTTGGCATAGATTAATCTTTATTTGTTAAAGAATCGTCATTTTTTAAAATTTTCTTAGCAAATGAATCCAACGTTATTTAAGGTTGGATATATCGACTTTTATTTATTAATTTAATTGACTACAAACAAAAATCAGGAAAAATTAATTTAAAAGAATGCATATATTATTATATTATTCCTAAAATAAAAAGAATACCTTATGTATAATTGATTGAATTATAATAAATTGGTAATTAGTCAGTAAACACTAAAAAATTTGGATTTATATGTGACGTGCACACAGTTTCGGTTTCTATATTTTAAATTTAAACCAAGTAAGACAAGAAATATTATAAATTGAACTAAGAAATGTGATTCGTGCTCTCTTATTGTAAAACAATGTAATGATTAACGATACCAAAGAGGCGAAAAGTATCAATATATGTCGAGTATAATTAGAAAAGGGAACCCCCCGTGCAAAGGAAGGATCTTATCACTTCTCTAATGGTGCTTGCGTAGATAACTTTAATTTGTGTACATAGCCTGCCTGTTTTGGAAAAATGCACCCTCATAGATCGCTGACTAGATTCATCAACACTTAACTTGTTTGTTTGAAATATTAGTAATTTTTAAGAATAAAATAATAAGCGAACGAATAATTCTTACAGTTGACGTTACAGTTGAGAACAAAAAAAGTGTATTTTGTTGCTCTGCATTTATTATTGATTTTATTTTATTATTATTCATGTAGAAAGGGTTATCTGAAGGGTACGGGAATATAAAATATTAAAACCTCATGCTTGTGTAAATAATAAATTTATAAAATAGCTAGACTACATGGTGATTATTGCAAGTGGTTTAGTAAATTTACAATCAAATAAATAGAATTATAAATATTAATAAATTGTTTGTAATACCACTGTTTATTGTTAATTTTAATATATTTATTAAAGTAAAATTAAAAATTATTAAACAGTGTCTAATAATCTAGAGAAATCATTGTTTCCCAAAATATCTTTGCCTTTCCTAATACATCCATGAAATAATATTCATCGTAATTAATTTTTATTATTGTTATTTTGTTGTTGGTTTCGAATGAAGGATCTGCAACGCATAAATAACCTATTTTCAAATTTAACATTACCATTTGTGATTGTAATTATGCTTTGCATTTAGGAGAAATGTGACCGTTTTTTTAACAAATAATCAGTTTTTAAAGACAATGGACATTTAATCTCAAACACTGCTTCATTTGATATACCATCGGGCGAAGCGCCAAATTCTTGATGCTGGTTATTTAATATTAATCCACACTATTTATTTTTATATTTAATTGTCTTTCCACTTCATTGCGAACTTTATCTTCAAAATATATCTATACATACAAATCTGCTTTTAAGCAACGAATTTCTGTAGCATTGTAACAATCATTTTGATTGATAAATTCTATTAACATATATGCGTCGATATTTGGTAAATTACCACTGTATGCTTTAAAAAACTCTGTATTTTCCATTATTTTAAAATAACTCAATGATTTAACGAATAAAATGTATATGAACGACGTCTAAAACTCTGCGTTTAAATCGTAGCAGAGAAAATGACGTCACGCGATCTTCGGTTGACTTCGTGGCGAGGTCGGAAAATTTAAAAATATTATGAGTTAAGGTGCACTTGTTAAATAAATAAACAAATATTTTTAAAGAAAAATATATAAACTGAGATAAATCATTATTAGCAATCATAATAACGTAAATTTATTGATATAAAAATTGTATACATGTACCCAATTATGATGATATTGAACCCCTCATCTTTGCGAAAACTATACATATGAACAGGCTAACAAATAAACAACTATTATTCTAGTTTAGAGCACCCACAACAAAAACTATTTTAATAATCAAAAGTCAAAAATAATTTATCTGTTTTAATTTTGAATAAATTTCGGATTTCGTATACATTACAAACAAATTCAGACAGCTTTCCACATCACCTTAACCAAATAGTTGGTAACCAACTACTCAATTTGAGGTACTGTCTCTCAGGTGTAAATTTATGACGAATGCATTTTTTTATCAGCCCAACAGGAAACATGATATTTTGTGTTCAAGTGGTATAATTAAAAATTATTATAAATTATATTAAAAATGCATTCATTGTATTACTGTAAATGTATTTAAAAAATGTAATAATGATCATTTATTCTTGTTACAGTCACATTTGTATTTTTTATAGAAGCAGTTATGACTGCAAATAGAAAAAAGCCGCATTGCCAATTCTGTCCCTTATACATACAACAGAAATATTAATTTTTGTAAATATATTGATATAAATAATAGTATACTTTTGTAGAAAGGATACTTAAATTATACAACTTCATAAATTTACACCTGAACGATGCGTTAACTTTTGATTTACATGAGAGTTTCGCCAGCAGCCCTATCGTACTCATGAAAAAAACCCACCTCCATTACTAGTCCCTACCTAACGTCCCTGAAAACCCTAAGCATCTCTACCACCCGGTGGTGGCCCATTTAGGACGAGTGTTGGGCTTATTTAAACGGAGAACGGTTTAGAGGTGGGGATGAACCTATACAACGAAACCGACCCGACGCGCGATTTATATTTTTTGTTTGTTACAGAAAAAACGCGGACTAGTTTTAACGCAGCTTATCTGAAAACCCTAATTCGAGAAGATGAGAATAAACAACTTACATTGGCGTCTTGGTGTTCATCTTTTATGGGACCTACCGTATTACCCCCGCCGATCCAGAATCCAGTCGAATCCAAGGAAGTCCAGCTTGTCCAGAAGGTGGAACAGGAAACCACTCAAAAGTATTATTAACACAAACGTACAAAAACACTTTAAAACGATTCAATCCTCGCGAACTAACGACGAGTCGTAGAAGACGTTTAAGGATTTTAAGTAAAAGAGTTAATGTTACGGTAGTTACGCAAACTTGATTTTATAGACATTTTTTGCAGGCTCGACGATCCTGGATCCAGGCTGTGAAAAAAATGTATATACTACCTTACTACCTCCACCTAAATTTATTACTACCAACATATTACCACCAGTAAAACCTTACATAATAAACGAAACGAAATAATCATTTAAAAATACGAAGACTCAAAAACAACTACTACACCAAAGTAATTTCCATGCAACAAAAAATACACATTCACCACCCAAATATTTAAATTATTAAATATAAATACAAGAATGCGTAACTTCAACGATAATTTGCACTATTTATACTATTGATAACTTTTTTTAACCATTACTCACATTGAATACCTCAAACAATTTCTTCTACAACTGAGATGACTTTAATTTTAAAACACTTACTACTGGTATCGAACCGATATTTTTCAACGCGCACCCACGGAAATAGTAAAACTCTGGAAGGTAATCCAGATTACGCAAGCAATTAAGACAATCTGCACGTGCATACCAACCGACAACGAATTTGGTACTGAATTCAGCAATTCTGAAACACCGTTGCATGGTGCAAAAAAACGTGATCGAAAAGAGTGCGCATTCGTTGGGTTTTTTTTGGCCGATGGATTAGTGTTATAGCCTTTGCAGGAATTATCTTACGCACCTTTTTTGAAATTCCAAACACAATTTAGTTTGTACACGAATAATTTAAACATGTAGAATTTTATTTAAAGTAATACATATAAATTTTGAAAGAAAATTACTGAGGTATTATTTATTTTTTTGATATGTTCAAATTGAGTTGTTTAAATTTATTTACACATTAGATTATAATACTTAAGATTTAAAATTTAATATAATTGCTAAGAAAAAGATATTCAGACTAAACATTTAAATTTTTAAATTGAGACGCAATGAAGAAAAATATTTTTATAATGTATAAGAAGCTATTTTAAAATAAATCACTTATTATAATAATTATGAAGAGTCTTTTTTCTGGGCAACAAAGTTGGTCGTCTTGCGTTAAACAAATACATTCAAATATAAAGACATCTTTATTAAAAGAAATTAAAATTTGTGGTGAAATAGAAAAACTAATAAATAAATACCATGAATAAAATTTCAAATGGTAGTTCTCCCATTTGAAATTTTATTTATTTATTTAAATACCAAATTGTCTTTGGTTTATGCAGGATGGGGCACCTGCACATAGTGCTTGTGTCGAAGTTAAATATTTAAATGAACAATTTAATGAGAAGTGGATTGGAAGGCATTCAAGATTTCCATGGCCTGCTCGCTCACCCGATCTAAATCCACTTGATTACTTTTTAATAAAAAACAGAATTTATTCTGTGAGGCCTTTTGGAAATTTAGAAGATTTGGAAAATAAAATTATAAATGGTATAAGATATTTAAATAATAATCGTAATAGTCTTGAAAATGCAATCAGAGATTTTAACAGAAGAAAAATTTATGTATTGAGAGGAAAGGGGATCACATCGAGTGATTGTTATTTAATTAATAATATCGTTAAGGTTGTTAATTACAAAGAAATTTTTGTTTGTTAATTAAAACCGTATTTCATTTGTTTTGTGTTTTTTGTATGTTTAAGATCAGGCACCAACTTTTATAAAGAATAAAATTTTCTGAGAAATTAATAATAAAAAAGTTTCCCATTTGTTGCATACTTACGTGGACACGTTGTATATGTCGTAGGCGAATTGGAAAATCAGGCTTATTGCAAAGTTCGCCGTCGTTTTGCAATCTGCCAGGCTAATTAGAAAATCATTCAGAATTTTCCAATTAGCCTGATACTTTTTAGGCTGATTACAATTAGCCAATACCCTTCCAGGCGAATTAGAAACTCTGAATAATTTGTTCAAATCGCCTTGTTTGGTCCAGGCTTATTGCGATAAGCCTTACAGAAGCACACAATTCACAAGTCGGTGTATTGAAACAACAGAGTCATCGGAAGCGTACCGAGAGTCCAGCTCCGTTTGCATCAACAGTCGTGTGTTTTCCATTAGTGACAAATATAATTGAGTTTTTGTAAGGTAAGCCGGATATTTTAGTACCATACGACGCATTTAATGATAAAAGCGCAATTAAATTATTACTTTGATTTGACTTTAGAAATTATGTTGTTTATATGTCAGAATTTTTTTTCGGCTTAGGTTAGAATTTAAGTTTCACAGTTCTATATACTATATTCCCTAAAGCCATAGAAAGGAGACAATCTGATCAAATATAATCTCTATTATTTTGGAAAATATTGGTAAAAGAAATATAGGTCTATAATTATATAATTATTTAGATCGTCTGTATTCGTCTTCTTGAAAACAGGTACTTATTATCTTAGTAAGTTTAAGTATATCAGGGAAGGTACACGACGTTAATGTGTCATTAATGAGATTACGTAATTAAGTATTTGATTAGGTCCATTGATAAGCCATAAATATCCTTACTCTTTTTACTGACAAAGCCATTGATTGTATATCTTACCGCACTCTGAGAAACCGTTTTGAAAGTGAAATAGGGTACAATACATGTAATAGTCTTACTGGCTATTACGATTGGGTCCACACCATATGTAGGTATCTTGGTTAAAATATCATTAACGATACTGGTAAAAAGTATATTAAAATCACTAGCTGATCTAGGTGACTCCAAAATTTGCATTTATGATTTCCCACATGGCCTCAGGAGCATTAGATGATGAGTTGATAAAATTATTATTGGCTTTAATTCTAGCTGCTATTATATTAAAATTTTCAATTCTTAATAAATCCACTTCAGTTCTAGTAAGCCAATGTTCACTTAAACATAACACACTATAGCGTTTATCGTTCACCAGGGCTTCTAATTAAATCGTCTTGTTTCCTATTGATTGAATATTTAGGTTCAGTAACTTGAAATTAATGTTTACGGTTACAGTATTAATGAGGTGGAAATTTTTCCTATTTGTTGATGTTGACACGTCATTTTTGAATTCTTCGGTCGCTTTTAAGTTGTTGATGAATTTATAGGACGGTGACGAAAAAACTTGGATACGTAAGCTCCCATTGGTCATTGCTGGAGATCCATTAGCGTATTAAAGTAGAGAAGGTCTACTGTCACTTTAAGCGAAGAATAATGTACAGGGTTTTTTGATAGCACCCTAAAACATTCAAATTCAGTAAAAGTAGGCCTCAAGAAATTAATAATGTCTTCTTCTTTGGTGTCCGGATGAAGTCGAGATACAAATGCGAAACCATTTTTTGGGACCATTTTCAATTTAGAATTAGCCTCAATCTTATTGGTTCCGGTTATACTTTATTTTTAATTTCCAATTATTGCCATCATTTAAATTTTCAATAGCCACCTGTGGAATTAGTATATCGGTCCTATTAAAAATAACATTTTCCGCGTTTTTCAGAAGAGATTCCTTTCGTGAATGTGTGGATTTATTATTTGAATTTTTATTAGTAATTTTAATCTTATCATTGTCTTTGCGTTCGTCTAGACTGAATGATTAACTGATGGAATTCATTGGCTGGTGTGATTTCTCCGACGGTATTTCAGTATTTTCCACATTTTTGTTGCTCTTAAATCTCAAAGGTGGCGTGATTAGTTTATTCGAATGTAGATCATTTGATAAACTAATCTGTTGATTTAATGATATTATTACAACATTTTAATCACTAATATACTATCTATATGTATTAAAATTTTTCTTAAGTACTTAATTTCCAATTTTAGAGTATCACTTGCTTCTGTGGTTGCGACCTTTACTTCACTGGGTATGGCAGGCTTGTCCGATTCTGTCGACTTTAAAAAGTTAATAAAGGCAGATGTTAAGGACATTAATAACAAATTATTTTGGGCACATTCAGAGATATACCTTTAATTTTAAATTTTATGATTTTTGTAAAAATTAAATTTAGTAATTGTCGTATAATAAATCGGAACATTAGTAATAAGATTTTTTATTATTCGAGTGAATTATTGCTCCACAAAAAGCACTATTTAAAATTTATCTTGATTGCTTGGTAAATGATTATTAGTATTATAATATTATATATATATATATATAGGTATTGGAATTAATTCGTCGCGTTTAACGAGAAATGGTGCGGGTATTACAGTATTCTGTTTTTTTACGACATTGACATTGGACATTGGATTTTGGAAGAAGTTTATGGGGAACATGCCCTGGCTGAGCAAACATTTTAAGAGTGGTGATTTTGATTTGCAAGACTGGGAACGATCTGGTCAGCCAAAAAAGTTTGAAGATACTGAATTGCAGGAGTTGCTAGAAGAAAACTCATCTCAAACTCTCGAAGAGTTGTCTTCATCTTTGAGTGTTGATTTATCAACTGTAGGAAAACGCCTTAAAACTTTGGGAATGATCCAAAAGGAAGGAAATTGGGTCCCATATGAATTAAACCCGAGGGACGTTGAAAGGCGTTTTTGACATGTGAGTTACTGCTTCAAAGGCACAAGAGAAAATGTTTACATCGGATTGTTACTGATGATGAAAAGTGGATACACTATGACAATCCTAAGCGTAGAAAGTCATGGGTTAAGCCCGGACAACCATCATCATCAGTGGCAAAACCTAATATTCATGGGTCTTTGTATTTGGTGGGATCAACAGGATGTGATTTATTATGAGCTCTTACAACTCAACGAAACCACGTTATCGATTACAATTGATGCGTTTGAGTCATGCATTGAAGGAAAAACGGCCGGAATTGAGCGAAAGGCATGATGAAGTCATTTTACTGCACGAAAATGCTCGACCACACGTCGTAAAACCAGTAAAACATTATATAGATCGTTGGCTCATGGTTTGTCTCATGAAAATTGTAAAAATTGGATTGATTCATGGATTGCCTCCAAGGGCGAAGCCTTCTTTCGACCCGGTATTCGTCTACTACTAAGATGGGAAAAAGTAGTGGTAAGCGATGGGCAGTATTTTCAATAATGTATTTTTTTGTCTTTAAATAAATTGTTAGTTTTCTCTAAAGAAAACGCCACGAATGAATTCCAACACCTATATAAGCATGGCTTTGGTTCGATCAACTACGGTAGTTAGTTTAATAATAAAGTTTTAATACTGAAAACTAATAAAATTATCATTACTGGCACAGAACAGTATTAATATTTTTACTATCTAAATTAAACTACATCAAGTGCCTTTGCTTTATTTTATAGATTCCTTCAAAATCATAAACATAAAACCTTCGATGCAGGTATCTCGAAAAGTTCAATTTAAGATCGTATTTTATTTTGTTTTCTTTGCCTGATATTTTAAAATTATGTACACCTAGTTTATATGCGGACGATACCTAACTACTTTGCCATTATTAGATGAACATGTGAATACAGCAAATTATGAAATAAATTCCTTTCCAATTCAAATGTCACACCCATTCCCACTCCACCCACATTCACCACCACCTCTATTACTCTGTACACAAAATATCTGTAACCTTATCTACTCCGTTAATCTAGTTCCTGATCTATATCCCGATCACCTTGCGATTCGTTTCCAAATAAAAATCCCTCTAGATCCCCCTCAACAAATCCCTAATTTATTTTACAACTTAAAAAAATGCAACATTGAGAAAGTTCAACAAGGTACATCAGAATATATTACTGCCAGTCCTATTATTAACGGACAGAACTGACAAAGACATTAAAAGACACATAACTGAATTCAAGACGAACGTTTGATCAAATACTTGTAACAAAATTAATGATTCAAAGGGAAAAAACTCAGCAAATACAAAAAGACAGATAACCTACATAGCATTTTCGACCCGTTAACTAATGAGACCATCACCGACTTGGACGTAATTGCACACAAGTTTGCCGACAATTTTAATAAGACATACAATGACACAATAACCAAACTTTGACAGCTTACACATTTTTGTAGAGTAAATGACTGGTACCAAAAAAATGGATGTTCAGAACCGACGGATGACGAATATTTTGAGGTTTTAAAGAAAGGGGAAAATACAGGGACAGGATATGACCATATACACAGACACCTCAAATCCCTTCCATTCCATATACACGATCACATCCTGAATAACATTAACTTTCTATACAAAAAAACAATATTTCTCAGAAGTGTGGAAAATAGGAATTATTATTTATATCCCCAAACGCGATCAACCGTCTTCTACCGTCTTACTAACCAGCTATCGCCCCATCATACTCCTCCCTATTATTGGAAAATTGAATCCTTTCTTAAAAGCAAAATCCTTTCTCTAATTTCTAACCACATCCCCAAATACCAATTTGGTATCCGTCCCCGTCGACCAACTTCCCTCACTCTAACTATCCTAGCCTCCAACATTCAGACTGTCCACCTTAAAGGCAAAGCCTCTGCAGCTTTATTTATGGATGCCCAGAAAGCCTTCTCACATCATTTATATAATCAAACAAATCATATGTAATAGATCCCTAAAAGTTAAGACTCACAACTATTTCTCTTCTTCCTTTACACCCGAACAAGAACTTCCTCAAGGCTCTCCTCTTTTACCTCTATTATGCAATATTTTTAGTGTCGACGTCTGTAATCCTGATCGTCTCATCTGCAATCCCTCCAAATATCTCCTGCAATTTGCAGATGATACTGCCCTAATTACCCATGCTCCCACGTTACCATATTGACTCATTAAAATTAATCTCCACAAATCTCAGCTTCTAATTCCATACCATCGTACCAACAATTCCCCTTACAATATTTCACTTTGCTAAACTATTATTCACCCCTCAGTTTCCGCTAAGTACGTAGGCATAACCATAGATCCAAACCTTAATTTAAAAAAAAAACACTGCTGTAATAAAACACAAAATAACTACCGGGGCAAAAGATCCCTCACGTACAAAAATAAAAAAATAATGGCATTATTAATAAATCGGCAGTAAAAATATACAAAATGATCTGTCGCTCCTTACTGGATTGTGGTTGTGCCCCCTATCCAAATCCCAGCAACCCAACCTCACGCAAACATCAAACATCCTTCCGTACCCTCACAAAACTCCGGAATCCTCTCAATCCCTTACATAATCCTTCTAACCAGCTTCTCTATGACACTACCTTAGTTATCCCCATCCAAGAACGCCTTCGATTCCTATCAGAAAAATTTTCCAAAAATCCTTTCAACTTTCACATACTATCACAAAACTGTTATCCCAGAAATCCAAACATAAGCCCTAAATTTAAAAACCCACATTCTACCATTTTTGATTTCATATCATAATTTCATGCATCTACGCATTAAAGACGGACGCCATATGACTGGACAAAACAAGGCAGAAAGACCTCTGGTCGATAGCCTTTTGGCATATTAATATACTAACACACCATTCATTATTTAATTGTACATATTTGTCAATAAAGATGTTCGATATATATGAAATAAATTTTGATCCCTCTAATTTATTGAAAATATCTCATTCCTTACTTGTAAATCTTAATAAAACATCTGCTAACAAAATAGCAGAGCCAAGAAGAGCCTTCATATTTCAAAGAGACTTCTCAATAAAACGTTGGATAATGTGTCAATACCAGTTGTGGACGTACCTTAGGTTTAGTTTAGTTCACGAAGGAATACATACCACAACCTGAAAATGATCTTTCAACAGACATATTTTAAATATAAAAACTTTTTCTAAATGGTACTTTAATGTTGTGTCAACTACTCAGATGTAGAGTATGATTAATAAAAAAAGTAAGAAACACATCAAAAAATCCAACAGTCTTATATTAGGCTAATAGCAAAATATACGAAAGTATACCTACATCTCTAAAAAAGTCATTAAATTAAATTGGTTAAATATGGCTGAAAGAAGAACTTTGCATTGTTCTATTCTATACTACAAGGTAATTTTAATTTGATTTACTATTTTTAAAATATAATTCTCATACTCTATCTTTATATTGTACAATAAGATACATATGTGCCTAGAATCACGCACACACCTCAAAATTTAAGAAATACTTACAGAGTGATGTTATGGGGTGCAATATGTTATGGTAAGAGCTCATCCTTGGTCTTCATTGACGACAACCTAAACGCAGCTGGTTATATTGCCAATGTACTAGAACCGGTTGCGCTTCCTCATCTTCAGGGGATGGAAAATCCCATTTTCCAACAGGATAATGCGTGCACGTTTTCCCATGGCTTGATCGGTCGCCTAATTTGCTGCACATTGAACATGTTTGGGATGCGTTCGGTAGGTGACTGGGTAATCCAGCCACGGATTCAACTAATGGGAGGTTAAGCCACAGGCAGTTATAGATTACTTCATTAATAGCATGCAAACTTTTAACTTTTTGTTCTTTAGTTTTCAAGTTTCATTATAAGATTTCAATAAAATCGTTCAAAAAATTCTAGATGTTGCATTTTTATGGAAGTCAGTATATAACGTCCTCTACTCATTAGAATATTATTTCTTTGAATTAAATTTAGTCATAAATAGGATAAGTGGAAGATCGGTAAGAGATAACAATCTCGCTGAACTTTGCCAAATATTACATATATTTCATTTGATAAAGACGATTAATCATTAATACTATTATTATTATTATTAATTCAGTGTTTTCAAAAACACATAAAGAAGAATTTGGAAAATGAGTTGGTTACTGATGGTTGATTCAAAAAATTTGAACACTTATATTACTACGGATTTTGAAGTTAATCACTTTGAAACAAACATTTAGTTTGGAAAAAAAATATGTTAATAGTAACAAATGAGCCAAATTGTTTTTTGATAAAGTTGGTTTATGTTTAAATCAAAAAAATTCCCAATTAAATTTATCTAGTAAATGAAGAAAGAAGATTCTAGAAGATGAACTGGCTACAGATGGCCTGTCTTTAATTTAAAATCTACCAGAATTAATAATATTACTACAGACAGTTAATTTTTGGAGTCATACCTAGAAAGATTTTGATGTTACGGCGCAATCATATGCGCCATCTTCAGATGTGCTCTTCTAGAAAAATTGTAGAGAACTATTTTGCGCTTTATAAGTTCTTCTTTTATAATCGGTTTCGTTTCGCTCGGCTTCTTGCTATTGGATCGGCTTTTGGGGATTATTGTTGGTGATAAGGGTTCTCCGTTAGAGGAATTGAGTGCATGGTTGAAGCTTGGATTACACAAGCCAACAAAAAAAATGTGATTTGGATTCGTTCATTTTTTGAAGCTTTGGTCGCTAAACTAATAGAGAATCAACATGTTTTTTGTTTCCATCACGCACAGTTTTTTTATAATAAATTTACTAAGTGTCTTATTTATGGCTTTTTAAATATTTGCGAATAAAAATTAAATAACATTCTAAAAATCGCTACATCACTGAGATTAAATTGTGTACAAATCAATAGAATAGTGTAGGGGAATTCCCGAAAATAAAATGTTTTGTGGTCAAGAAATTTAGACGTAAAATTACATCACTGTTGAAACACCAATACTACGCGTATTTTAAAGTAAAGATTGGTGATCAAGACAAACATGTTATATATAAGATGTGTGAAGAGGGTTTAAGGCATTGGAGTAATGTAACAAGGAAATCCCTACTCTTTGGAATACCAATAATTTGGAGAGAGCCAACCAATTACCATGATGACTGTTATTTCTGTATGTGCAATGTACGTGGATATAACATAAAAAAATTAAAAAACATTATTTATCCGAACCTCAAGTCTGTAATTAGGCCAATACCACATGGTCCAGACGTGCCAATACCTCAGAAATCAACAAATTTAGAAGCAGTTCTGAACCTTAAGTTGATGAAAACAACTTTAGCGATGTCAGTGAAATATTGAGCGTTTCTAAGAAACCGCAGTTATTTTCTAAGACCGAACTTAATGACTTAGTTGGAGACTTGGCTCTTACAAAGGATATTTCCGAAATTTTGGCATCCAGACTTCAAAGTAAAAATTTACTGGCAGAAGACTTTAAAATCTCGTATTTTAGAAAACGCGAGTCTGAGTATTTTAAAGAAAGTGGTTGTCTAGTTTATTGCACTGACATTTCCAGTCTGATAAACACATACAATCCCGAGGATTGGAGGCTTATTATTTTTTGTGTGAGTGGAACAGTCAAAGTAGATATCAACATTTTAAGAAAAAGAACTGGATAAGAAGAGATAATTTAACTCCCGGATTACAAAATATTCTGCACGAAAGTCATATTGATCCACAAAAATTAAACTAGGATTAATGAAACAATACGTTAAAGCTTCAAATAAAGATGGAGACTGTTTCAAATACCTTCGGGGAAAATTTTCCGTTATCTCAGATACAAAATTAAAGGAAGGAATTTTTGTCGGTCTCAAATAAGGAGATTAACGAAAGATCAAGAATTTGTTAATACCATGACCGAAACTGAGAAAGATGCATGGATTTCATTTGTTAATGTTATTGAAGGTTTTTTGGGAAACAACAAGGATCGTAACTACAAAAAAATTGTGAAAAACATGATACAGAAAATAATGGAATTGGGATGTAATATAAGCATAAAACTTCACTTTTAACACTCGCATCTTGATAACTTCCCCGAAAATCTTAGTGATGTGTGTGAGGAGTAAGGTGTGAGGTTCCACCAAGACATGAAAGGAACAGAACGCAAATATCAAGGTCGGTGGAATGTTTCAATAATGACTGATTACTGCTGGTCATTAAAAATTGACAATCCGGCTCTGGAATATAGAAGAAAATTCACTAAATGAAGTTTTTCATCCAAGAGGGAAAGATCTTCTGAAAAGAAAACAAATTAAAGATTGTTTACGACTTTTTTATTTATTTAGTTTACTATTTGTAATTTGTTGTTGTCTCTGTATCAATAGAAGTAGCGTTTATTTTGACCATTTTTTTTCAATTTTATTTCAACATTGATAAAAAATCTTACGTGATAGAGCAAAATGACACTCGGATTTGAATTCAGCAGATCAAAATTATACAAAATCAGATGTCAAAATTTGTTGGCCTGTATTATCGGTATTATCGCTAAGGATTATCAAAGGAAAAATAGGGAATGAGTTGTCGCTAATTGTGTTTGATAGGATAATCAAGTATTATTGTATACTTCTTGGTTTTTCTTTTGGCGGGGTTAAGATGTGGCAATTTTTTTTTGTGGTGTAGAATATACTGTTTTTATTGTATGTCGTTGGAGTATTTTGATGATTTTATCCGTGGTACCTTTTATGTAGGGCAGAAATGCTTTTTGAGACTCTTCTTCTTGGTCTTGAGTTTTTGTTTGCTTCATAAATCATTCGATTTTTGGTTTAGCATCAGTGCTTCCCGTAGTTCTTTGAGCTCTTAATTAATTTGTTCTTTGTCTGTCAGCAGTCTAAAGCATGTAATTAATTTTTTGGCTACATAATTTATTTGAGCTGAATGGTGGTGTGATGTCGCGTGAAGATATCTATTTGAGTAGGTCTCTTTCCTAAGTACCGTGTGTCCGAGGGTGCCTTTTATATATTTATCTTCGATTGCCGATAGCACTGACGGGTACTTGGGTAAATATTGATTTTACATCAAAACTTACAAGGATATTATTTTCTTGAGTTTAGTTTTAGAGTTGTTAGAATTTCAAGTGAGTTGAATTTTTTAAATGTGTGCATCTTCTGTCTGCAATTGAAGTTGTTTGGTTAGGTATTTGGCAAGCATTTGTATTGGGTGATTTATGAATTTTTAATAATCCGTACAGTTTCGGACATCTGAACGATTTTTCACTTGGGATAATTTGATTTTTCATATGTTCGTCTATGGGAGTTGCTTGACTTTTGGCTTTGGTAGTATTTTCTAGGTATGTGGTAGGGTTAGCATTAACTATTTTATAGGCTAGGTTTAGTAATAGCGAGTTCATTATTTTCCGGTGTTGTTAGTTTGTCGTTTGAGGTTTTCGTATTTTCGCCTTTGGGCTTTTGATTTAAGGTTGGTATTTGTCTCTGTTCTGAATTCGTGGAACGGTTTGGACATGGATTACTGGTCAGTGTATCTTCGAGGATAATATAGCAGTTCGGTTCACTCAGAATTATTGTTATAATCTGTTCTAAATTGCTGCTTTCCCCATAATAAATAAACATTCTTAGCTGTTATTATGATGTTATTTGTGTATACTACCATGCTGTCAATTTTTTCAGCTTAAAAGTGATGAAATGCAAAAATATTTTGTCATCGAATATTTTTAAACGTTTTATACGTTTACAAATAATGACACCTGTGATTTCACATTAAATTAATTATATTTATTATATCATTTTCTAAAAACCGTTATATTTATCATTATTATCTATCCTTTGTGTTGATTTAATACAATATTTAATAATAAGGGTAGTATCTATTTTTGGCCTAATTTATTCCCCTCTTTTATTTAACTGAAGTGATTATACCATCGTTATGAAGTTGAAATACTTTTTTTGTGTATAATATGCTACTAATTGCTGTGTGTTTCGAAAGCTATTACGCGAACAAGACAAACTTGAAAATGGTAGGAACTATTAACATTCAAGTAATTATTATGTCAGGTACATTTTTTCAAATACAAATATTAAAGAAAATAATATACCTGTAATCATATAAATATAAATTGATTCATCAAATGGCATTTCTATTAGTCCTTACTAATTCATGCGATGATCCTACAAAGGAATTTTACGTTGCAATAAAATGTACTCAATTTATTTATATTTACTACTACTTATAAGCAATACTGTTTCTGCTCTTGAAAGTTTAAATAGTGTAAAAAAATGCTTAATAGAAATCATTACACCTGATGCGAAGTCATTGTTGTATGTGTACAATGATAATAGTGACGATATTGGAAAATTATTTGATAACAATTTCGCATACGTTAAATATAATATAAATGGTAATAACGTTTCAAGTGTAACTCTGAACATCTATGACCACGTTATTATAACAACAAATTTAAAAAACCTTATTGCTTATGAAAAATTTGTCAAATCTATGTATAATACTCCGAATTATTACTTAAGATTTCGAGTTATTATAATTTATGACGGCCAAGGAAATCTTAATAAAATATTTAATACATTTTGGAAATTTGAATTAGTCGATGTTTATATCATAGATAACAAACTTGATGTTTATACTTATAAACCTCTATCAAGTGAATATTGCAAAGAAATTAAATCAATACTTTTATTTAATTGTTTGAGTTGTAGTGTACGCCTTGGAAAAGAAAATGGCATAGCAAGTCTTAATAATTGCTCTGTATGTGTTTATATAATTCCTCTGAAACCATATGTAGAATTTGATAAAAAATCAGGTTTCGTAGTTGACATATTTAACGCAATATGCAAAAGCTTAAAGATAACACCTTATTCCGCACCTCATAATTATACATCTATTGCAACGCAACTTGAAAAGGATGGACCAATTTATAATATGCAAATACCATTACCCAATGGAAGTTTTGTGGGTCCTTTTGGAGAAGTTTATGATGGCCGATGCGATATGATTATTGGGGGTATAGGTGATACATTGCGGCCTTACTTTGACAATTCATTTCCGGTTAAATTTATTAATCTAATATTTTTGGTGCCATCGGCTCAACCAATGCCTTCTTGGAGAAATTTATATAAAGTATTCAACTTTGAAGTGTGGGTGGGTCTATTCCTTTCAATAGTATGTTTCATACCAATTTCCTATCTACTTATTAAAAAAGATGATGGTGATGGATTAGAAATTTACATATTTCGATTATTTAATTCATTCATATCGAGTTGTCCGTGGTCACCCAGAAATTCGATTTCACGAAGTATTTATATATTATGGCTAATATTAGCATTCTGGATAATAAGTTGCTATCAAGGTTTACTGATATCATTACTTTTTAGACCTATTCTAGGTCCACAAATAGAAAATGTAGATCAAATTGTGAGTTCAAAAATACCAGTGTATACTATGCCAGCAACAGCGGAAGGTTTAAATTTCCCGGGGTATGAAAGCGTATATAAATCTATTATAATCGTGCAAAAATTTACGAGTTTAATGTGGAAAGGTTTGCTCATTGACAAAACGAATGGTATATTTTCATCAAGTTTAGTCATCGGTAGTGAAATGTTGGAATATAGAGACTTAAAACAACCGCATATTCTTAAGTGGGATTTTTCAAGGCAAGTGAGCATGGCCATCAGAAGAGGTTCACCGTTTACAAAACCGTTTTCAATGACTATTTTGCGATTGCACGAAAATGGCATATTAAATAAGTTGTCTCCCAAAAATTACCAAAGTATTAAGGAAATTGATGATAATAAATTTGTTCCAATTTCTATTGGGCATCTTCTAGCAATATTTGTAATGTATGGTGCTGGCATGGGTATTTCTATAATTTGTTTTATTTGTGAGATTACACTAGCAAATCGCAATAAATCATTTAATAGTAATTCCATTTAAAAAGGTCATCTATCATAAGTAGTTTTGATGTACAAAATTAAGTGCTATAGTTAATCAACAATTAGTAATAATTGATGTTTTGTAAAATATTTGAAGAAATATAAAATTATCTAAAAATGATTAGGTTATTAATAAGCTAAATTTATTTAGATTTATTTTAAAACTTGTTTATTATGATTGTATAGTATTATATTCCTCCTAAATGTCGAATAAGCGTTTTTAACAAAGAACTATCTTTATAATTCAGATAAAGTTAACATATATGTGACTCAAACCTAAGTTTAAATTCTTTAAGAGAGATTAAAAACAAAAACAAAAAGACACTAATGAGAAACATTTTGGACGCATTTTTATTAAAAATTTTAAATCTTGGATTTATCACTAACGAAAATTATAAAATATCGAATTGATACCAACATATATGATATATAATAATTATTTTTATTTTATACATAATATGCATCAATAAAAATCGAGGATATCTTTGATAGTTCTATTTTATATTTCTAATATGACTTCAATTATTGAATCAAATTCACCTACGTTCTCAATCTCGTGAAATATAATTGTACGCACAGATAATTAATTGAATATTTCATTAGGAATTTACACGCCTAAACTTGAAACTAGACTTATATAATGCATGAGTGTTGTAATAATAATAATTATTATATTTCAGATCAGTTATGCCCTAATACTGACATAATTGAGTAAGACAGTCGAAATATCTAAAACAAAACAAAAATATTAAGAACAAATATTTTTATAACTGTGTACTTACCCCAAGCAATAAACTTAATGACCAATATTTATTAGTGTAATCCCCTACTTTAATAACAATTGGTCGCTGAAATCGCATTAACGTAAATCCCATTAACTTCTGAAGCGTTACATCGCCATCCCATGGGATCGAATAAAATACTGTGAACGCTAACTTCTGAGACTAAAAATCAAAACATAATCTTATATCTAATCGTTATACCACTATTTATTGTATAATATATAGAAAAAAAGCTTACATAATATTATCAATTTATACAACTATAGTTTTGACCTTTGCACGTGATTATCAAATGTTGAATGAAGAAAAATACAAGATGTTAACAATTTATAGATGAGATATGAATTTTTGATGAATCTTGTTAGGAAAGAGAAGATGTATTACAAAGGATTAAATAAATGTAAATTAATGTGATCAGAAAAGGTAAATTCGTAAAGGAATTTTAATGCAAGTGAAAAATTGTTAAGAACCTCAAATATGTATCAAAAATCTTAACGTAAAATGCATGATTTTAATTCTTTGTTTGAAAGTAGTGAGTATCTTAATATGTTTATATTTTCATATGTTCTAAAGCTGATAATAAATCTCCTTATCATTAATATAACAGCAATTATTAAAGAAAAAATAAAATACAAAAAGAATCCCATTGATCAAAAGGGAATATCTCCAAATAGAATCACAAAACATTGTTTTTTCTATTCATTCCTTCAAAGAAAACATAATCAAAGGCTGTAAGAAAGTATAATTGTTTTTGGAAACAAAGAACCTCAGCAAAGTTTACCATTATTCATAATTTGTGAAATATTAATTGTAAAATTTGGAAAATATGTTTTCTCTAAACACTGTATAAAACCTGTTAGGTAATACCTAGTTTGAAGAACACATCAAGAAAATTTAAATATGTAATCTGAATGTTCCATCATCAACCAGGGTTCAGTCTTATTTTTAATGTTCAGCAATGACTTTCCCTTTGTAATATTATCTAATAGGATCATTTTAACTCGGTTTTATTTAAAAATAAATTTTAGTTAAAACTGTTCGATCACATGACATAATCTTAATTGAGAAAACTTATCAAATCAAGCAAAGAAGTCAAAATAGTTTATAGTCAAAAGGGTCTGAGTGAATCTAAAGATGATGTTGGCGTTGCGTTTTTTTTTTCTGGCAAGTAATAGTATAACTGATTAATTTAAGAATATTTTATAGATAACTTCAGCTAACATTAATATGCCATGACAATAAACCAAAATGGATGATTGTTTTTTCAGTATTGCATCATTTTTACTTACCTTGTCTATCAAATGTTCTCCAGCTAGACTTATGTATACTAGGGGAATAAGGTTCAAACAAAAAGTATACATTGCAAGAAAATCGTATTCCTGAAATAAGAGAAAATAGATGTTAGAAATATACGAAACAATATTGGTGATTAATACATGAAGTAGAACCACTTTATTCATCTTCAATTATATCCGCTACCATATACTACGTTTTGAGGAAGATATCGGATTCTGACAAAATACTTTCTCCCCAAGATTCTAGGAGGGCCGGGAAACGGGGCCAACTGGAGAATAAGTTGTCAAATACGTAACATTGTAGAAATATTTGTTTGCCTGCCGTCGGCAATAGCGTTACCTAATGTGCATCACGAGGAGGTTGCGCGACCGGACTTTGCACATAAGATTCAGATTCATTATCACCTACTACCTACAATATCTGCTCTGATGTCCGTTGTTGTTGCGGCATATTGTCACTCTCTTCTCGAAGCTATCCGTCGTTTTTCGCAAAATGTTAGAACTGATTTGTCCACAGGAACGGCGAATCCTCTCTTTCATCACGTCGCGTGTGGTCGGCGGTTCGCGAAAAACTACATCCTTAAGGTATCTCCACAAGAAAAAATCCAAGGACTTCAAGTCCGGAGGCCGAGCCGGCCAATTCACCGCCCCTCCACGACCAATCCAGCGTTCCAGGAAAACCTCGTTGAGATGAGCACGAACTTGATTCGCATAATGTTTCGGTGCTCCATCCTGTTGCAACCACATCGTCATCCTCAACTGCAAATCGACGTCTTCTAATATCTGTGGTAGGTCTGCACGCTAGAACTCAAGATACCGCGCACCTATCAAAAACTCTTCGAAAAAATTCCAGACCAAACATTCAGGCTCCAACGATGTTGCGTTTTCAAATCAAATAGGTTGTGCCTATTAACGATACCTATGTTGTGGAATGTCGGTTTGTCCGAAAACATTACGCGCCGGAAAAATTATAGATCTATGGTCTTTTTCTGTTCAGCCCATTCATTTTCTGAGAGCGCTCGCATTGGTGTAACATGGTATGGGTGATATTTTGCAGCTTTGAGTATGCATCAAGCTGTCAGAATCCGATGACTCCCTCAAAATTATGTGTGTGTGGATTTTGTCTTAAATAAGAACGTTTTTTTTTTCATCTAAATCTGTTGAATCATTTTTTCACTAAAAAACGAATTTTTACGATTCTAGTGCCATATGTGTTCAAGTTGACTCCCTTTCCCGCCCCCCTTGTGGTCTAGGGATCTATTTTGTCAGAATCCGATGTTCCCTTCGAAACTATGAAAGTTTCCATTCAGCACATTTTTCGTTACGATGCATTCTTTTCAAGTTATTCGAGACCGTGTTGTATAATGGGACACCCTGTATATACTGATTTCTATAAAAATTCCAACACCTAGAATACCAATTTGTGTGCTTATTTATTTATTAAGCTGGCTAGAGTAATATAAACATTTTTGAACAGATGCTGTAAAGTGCTTATTTTGTATTTTTGCTACGAGGGTGATCAGTAAGTAATGCCCCATATCTTTTTTCTCCATAATGAGAAAAAACTCAAAATTGTACTTCTAAGTACTTCAAGTTCAGTGTTTCTCTTTCCAGTAGACGACGTTTCAAATCATTCCAACAGATGGCAGAGCTGCAGTAAATTTTCAAAATGGCATCTGTTAGTGATCCACGTTACAAACAGTGAGCAGTGATTGAGTTCTTGATAGCAGAGAAATAAACTGTGAAAAATATCAATAAACGTTTGTGTGCAGTGTATGGAGATTGTGCTGTCGATAGGAGCACTCTCGTTACGTGGGCAAAGAGAGTTAAGGCGTCAGAAAGTCTAGCAACTCAACTCCAAGAACTGACATTTTCCGGGCGTCCTGTCAGTGCTACCACTCCAGACATGGTGATGCGCGTGGATGTCATTATTCGTACGGACTGCCGCATTACAGTGCAACAATTGGCCTCACAGCTGTCAGTCAGCAGTGAAAGTGTGTGTGCAATGAGACTCTCGGATATTTAAAAGTTTGCGCAAAATAGGTCCCACTAAGTCTCACGGCAGAACACACTATGCAAAGAACAACCATGTCATCTGATTTGTTGGCGAGGTTTGATGATGAGGGTGAAGCGTTTCTATCCCGGATTGTGACGGGTGATGAAACCTGGGTGCACCACTTTGAGCCGGAAACCAAAAAACAGTCAATGGAATGGCACCATCCTCAGTCACCAAGAACGAAAAAACTGAAGTCAACTCCCTCTGCTGGAAAAGTCATGGTTACTGTTTTTTGGGACAGTGAAAGGGTCATTCTTGTTGATGTGATGCCAAGAAGGATAACCATTAATTCCGAAGCATACGTGAAGACCCTGGACAAACCCAAGAAACGTTTCCGGCGTGTAGGGCATGACAAGAATCCGGCTGAAATCTTGATCCTGCATGATAATGTACGCCTGCACACAAGTCTCAAAACCCAGGAACACCTTACCAAATTGGGTTGGACAACATTTCCCCATTCACCATATAGCCCAGATCTGGCACTGTCAGACTTCCATCTCTTCGGACCCTCTTAAAGACGGTTTGCTTGGAAGACACTTCGATGATGATGAGAGCGTAATTCAATCGGCTTCGTGCACAGGTCATGAGTTGGTACCGGCAGGGAATACAGGCAGTTGTTTCACGCTGGCGTAAGACCGTACAAGTTGTTGGAGACTATGTTGAAAAATAGTACGTGTAGAAGAAATATGTAGCTATATTGTCACCAAACACTTAAGTAAATAGTTTATAAAAAAATATGGGGCATTACTTATTGAAAGATCCTCGTATATTAAAATCGGTGCTACTATTAGTTATTAAAGTAGAACAATATAGGTTCCAAAAGTGGTACACCTTTCTGAATAACACCTGCCTGTGATTTCACTTTTTAATAATAATAATAATTTTTATTTGGACAAAACATTATACATAATAACAATAAATATGAAAACAAATAAATGGTGTTAGTCCGTCTGGGCTATAGACCTGCGGTCTTTCAGCTCTTAGCCTTTTATATAATTAAAAAAACTATAAATCACTTTACAACTTTGAAATTATACATAAATAGTTTTCTAATTTTAATTTCATGAGAGACACAATAAAACGATTTACTCAAATTAAGAAACATTGTTGTTGAATAATATCCTTTTTCAAAACAATTGATCTCTAATTTCTGAATTCAAATTGTGGAACAATTTCTAAACTTATTTTACAATATGAAAACAATTCTTTTTTGAACACAACATCCACCAAATGTCTTTCGTTGACATTTAAATATTCTTGAAGTCGAGACTTAAAGTTTTGCAAAACCCTTCTCAGCATAACAGGTATTGCTGCGGCCTCGATACGAATTTGTTGTTTGAGGGCTGGGATTGTCCTGGGTGTATCAATTTGGAACACTTGTGTTTTCAGGTATCCCCATAAAAAGAAGTCGTAGACTGTTAGGAATATCCTCGTTTTGAGTAATCTCACGCCAAAGCTTTCACAACATTTGTTGAAATTCGGGCAGTTTGGCTTGTTGTCCCGTCTTTCTGGAACATTGTGTATTCATTCTCTGGGAAGTTGTGAAGTTTGGAATCATTTCTACGTATCATTGAGAATTAACTGTCACTGCTTTTTCATCCTCATCCTCGAAAAATAAAGACCAATAATTCAATTGGGCGATATCGCACATCATACTGTGACTCTTTGAACATGAAGAGGTGATTCATGAAATAAACGAAGGTTTTCCCTCGTCCAGTATCTGAAATTTTGTTTATTAACAAAACCCTCATCGCTCATCCACGAGTTGTTGAGTTGGTTGTCATTTCACTTCAGTCTGCCAAGCGTAACCTCGCAAAATCGGACTTGTTCTTAATAATCCCGGATTAAGAGATCGCAGAACCTGCATTTGTAATGTTGAAATCCAAGATGTCGATGGAGAATTCTTCTCGTTGATGTTTCAATTATTCTAAGGCGTATAGCGTGACGGATGGCTGATCGGTGCGGACTTCTTCTCATCTCTTATTGAACAACTTCAACTGTTATCAGGTGTTTGCACTACTATCTACTTTCCACCAGATTATTTAACCACGTTTTAATAGCGTTGTCTGATGGAACAGGTTGGTATGTTGAAATGCCGTCGAAAGTCACGTTGTGTTTGCACTAAACCCTTGACATTTTGTTAATACGCTTTAACTAAATTAAACTAAATGGCAGACCATACAATTGATGACAGATTGGCAACTAACGTGTTCACTATTTCGCCACGAGCTGCTAACCCCACCTCAAATCTTCCCGTTTCACTGACGAACCCTTAATTAAAAAGTGATGAAAGCAAAAAATGCGTAATTGTGAGAAAATCTTATAAGAAAAAGAGTATAAAAGAGTTTGGACGACAACAAACGTGGTCAGACTACGATCACAACTAGGTACGATCGTTGATTCTGTCAATTATATTAGGTTAGATGGGGTCGTTTGGCTATAGATAGCCTTACAGCACTGCGAACTGAATAGATCTTTTGTACTAGTAACCTATTACTAGTATGTTCTCATTTTCTCAGGAATTAAGTTTCTTTTGTAAGGTCAATTAACTTTATAGATTCCCTGATTCTATCTTGTGATCATCAGATTTAAAGTAATAATGCGATATATTCATAGTACCGTCGTGACTTTGTAAATAGTGTTTAATATGTAAGCGTTCTAATTAAGTTTCCTATCCAGTATTAAACCTAGATATTTCACCTGATCGAATACCGCAATTTCTTGTCCTTTTACTTTAGAAGTTTTGATACTTAGCTTCCTACGATTAGTGAAAGGTACCACCACAATATTACCAGGATTGACATTTAAGCCTTCCCTCAGATACTATTTTACTATGGTATTGAGGAAATTTTATCTAGAGACGATATGATGTCATATTTACCGCGTATGACAATTGCTATTTCTCGGCATAACCTTGCGTACAATTTGTTTATTTAAACTTTATAATGCCCTGTTAAAACTGTACATAAAGCCATTTAATAATATACAAAGTAATCACAATAATTTTGCTCACAGGCGGAGTTCACATTTCACAGTATTCTTCCTCTCAGACCCCATAACTTCAGGTGATGGAAGATCACATTCAAAGTACATATTTGCCATTCAGACAATATTTTAGCCACTACTGGCACATTTATTCTTAATTTAGGTGGGATGCCTTTCTGACATTTTATTGTCAATTGTAACAATGTTCGTCAGAAGGACATTCACCACGATACATCATAACAGGGGCGATAAAATCCCGCCTTAAGGCACCCTTTGACTGTGGTTACCGTTTCTGATTCACTCCCTATACAAGCTGCGATATTTCAGTTTACAATAAGGCCTTGCTCCATCTTAGTATGGGTATGTCGATACCCTTCTTGATGGCCCCTTTTTTCCACGGTTTTGAAAGTTTTCTCGTCAAACTATAGACATTATTAGCAACAAAGTACATCGTCAACGATGTTTGATTGTTGCACGGCCCGGAGCGGATGGACGAAACCTCCTCGTATTTCTCAGGAAATCCCCATTTTTCAACGATTTTTGCCAATTTTGAATTTTGTCGATTATAGTGTCGTCTGTCACGAATACAAACAGATAAAACTTTCTTATTTTTTCAAATCCGTACAAAACAATGGGGGTTACTATTTAACTTTTCTATTTCTTCCCCTAGGAGGTTGAAGGTAGTAGGTCGAGTTTCGTATCATTAGATGCCAAACATATATAATTTATGATTTTTAGATGTCCATAACAAATTATTTTCCTATAGATTTGTTTGTTTTAGTTTGAAGCTTATTTAATATATTATTGATATATAATTATACATTTTTATAATACAATTATTAATTTGAATAGAAATATTATTTGACTATTAAATTTATTTATTGAATAATTGTAATAAAATTAATTTTTGTGGTAGGTTAAACTACTAGTATATAACAAACTCGTACAGTTTACGATACTTACTTTCATTAGTTTAATTATACTCAAGGTACAAATGCATTGGACCATCAAATAATATAAACTGCTCAGAGGTTTTGAATGTTTAATAAATACTGTAAACAAACTAAAAGAAGGAGTGAAATATAAAAATATATACACTTATTTAAATGCTATATTACCTGTCAATAATGTTGAAGTACTTCACGCAATTAATAAAATAATCTGTACGTTTGGAACTGTTTACATACTTCATCATGTAAATTAAATTATCCAAACAAATTATTCTATTTGTAATCAAGTCCACCATACAAATATTTAATATACCTATTAGGAAACCAGTCATTCCAAGAAGGGTCATAAATAGTAACGATTGAAGCACTACAATTTCACACATTGGTTTGTAAAACACATCAAATGGCATAATCTAAAAACATAATTCTTGCAATTTTTTAAATACATGTATATAATAATAAAAACCCAATTTCATACGTACTCACCTTTATAGGATACCACATGTGTAATTTTTCATAATTAGGACACTTGTTGATATATTTAACAGAATAATAAATAAAAGACCATAAAAAGAACAAGTTGACGAATATTATTAATAAATTTAAACGACGGTTTAATTTTTCAACAGTTACAGGTTTAACAATTTTTCTAAAATCGCTAAAACTTGCTATTATTTTATAGAACTCTTCAGCGTCTATATATGCACGTAAAATTATAAACATCACCCAAATTTCACAAAATGCAAATACCATAGGCATAATTAGATTATTCAAATTAAATCCATTTATACCTAAAAATAAAGCATACAAATATTTACCGGTTATTGTTGATATAAACTCACAATCAATTTAAATAAGAAATAATTACGTTGATCAATCTAATAATTAACCAAATTAAAATACTTACTCCAATTTTGAAAAATGTAGATTATAACAGTCATTGTGTTTAAACCAAAAAATAATAACAGTACAGAAATCCTTATATTTGTTAATATATTTTTTAATGCTGGAAGAATTCCTAATATCTGAAGTGAAATAATCACATATCGTAAATACATTGCATTTAGTATGTCTAGCTACACTGAAAAATATTTCCCTTGTAATCAAAGCGCCAGATTTATTGATTTAACATTATAAGACCATTAAATGCTAATATTTTATTTCTTACAATTAATTAATGTTTATAATTATGCTGAAGTTGATTTCTCATGTAATATATACTTTAAAATTGAAGAAATCATGTATTTTTGAATAATTCAATAATTCATATAGATATACCGAATTTATAGTATTGTAGACAATCGTAGGAAATTTACCTGAAAATCCTAATTATAAGACTTATGATATTAGGTAAAATATATAAATATAAACATTTAGCATTGTATCCTAGTATTAATTTTAATTTCATTTTTAGATGTGTTACTAATCCAACAACAAACAATAATCTAATAGATTTATCGTTTATAGAAAAGATTACTAAACTTCTGAATAAATTCAACTTTACTTCTATATTTTACTAACCAAAATTAAAAACACATTTAGAAAACAATTCCAAAATTTTAGTAATATTAAACAAAAGCTCATTAAATGTGCTAAAGGCAATATAAATGCTTTTTTCTTGTTTGTAGCAGCCACAAATTACCTTTCAGATTGCATTTTGCAAGGTTATTATATAAAATCGTGAGTTTACACATATAAATTAATTAATCACCTTTCTTTAATTGGGAGTATTTTGGTTACCTCCCAGAACGATAATGGTTTCGCTATCTCAGTGGTTGAGGGCGATATAGAGGCGTTTGGGAAGATATATGCCCATGCCGGGAACACCTTATTTTTCTTTTAGAAACATATCTTATTTACCGATGGACAGGATGTAATTTAATTTCCTGGGAATTTTGCATGTAAATCGCTGCCCCATTTATTTAGTCAATTAAACTCGCAATTTATTTATAATTATGTTTGTCCTACAACACATCTTTTTGGCACAACGTGGCTACCGCCACTTAGCAAAGGTTAGTGTCTGAACCGTTGATTGAAATATTTCAATCAACGGTCTGAACTGTGTCTGCGTCTATTCTAATTATAGGCACATCGCTTCATGTTTTCCTTTTCTTATTCTTCACTGGAAATTTAGCTTCAGCTTATTAACTATGACTTTGGCCTCCGTCCTATTCATTCTCACTACCTTACCCCCTCTAGTGTATTCGGTTGAGGGAGCACCATTTAGTTAAATTTACGTTTTTGTTTTAAAATGCGAGCTATCTTCAGATTACGTATCGCTCCTCCTTGGTTATTCAGGACCCATCAAGAGATTTTCCCACAATGTACTTGTGCGACATTCACCATTCAACCATATTAATTTTAGTATCAACCCGTCGCCACTGGTGATTCTCAGGATTTTCCAGAGATATGGATGCCAAATAGTGCACTCGTGCATCTACCTGATGGAACTAACCTTTGGTCCTCAAATTTGATTAGAGATTCCTTCAGCGTAGGGCACAACGGGCCTAGTAAGGCCTAGGTGCTCTGGTCAATGATTTGATCACCCTTGAAAAACTCAGATCCTTCAACATAGGTTTTGTTGTTTTGTTGTCTTTGTCCTCTTCTAGTTGTTGTAATATACACAATTTATACATTATGTTCTTAGTTATTATTACGATGTGATGCGGGGCGCCTGTGCGTTATATTCTTTCCTTCATGTTTGTACGAATGATACCAGATAGTCAGTTGTGCTTGAAACGGTCTGCAGGATAAAGAATAGTGGACTTTATAAAAAAATCATAAAATAAAACAAATGCAGCAGTGCACACACGTGAACAAGAGGTTGAAGACAAAGAGGATTCAGCTTTCTGTGTATCAGCTCATATTGGTGGATCCCCAACAACAAAACATCTGGGCAATGAGTTATTGGTCTGAAGCGGCGAGGACAGCCTTATGTCGCCTGAACAGGAGTCCAACATGTGCACTCAACGGGGAAGTCCCAGCGAGCTATTAGTATGGTTCATAACCAAACTTTAAAAAGTTTAAATTTTTTGGTTGTGTAGCATGTTTGCATGTGCCAAAGGAACTGACAAGAGGAAAATTCTCATCGAGAACGCAGGAATGTTTGTTCATTGGATACTGTACAAAAGGATACAAACTCTGGTGCGCCAATGATGGACAAATCTATTATGGAAAGAACATTAGATTCGATGAATCAAGATTTCAGATAGATTCACCTGATGCTGCTGAAGAAGTTGAGGAAGAAAACACAGAAATAGGGTACGGCAAAACAGACAGTGTAGTTTGGAACGCCCAGTACATCCCGTGTTGTGGGGGTACCTACCTGGGAGAGATCTCATTGTGTCGGAGGAGTCGTGCCGTTTTTAATCGTTACCATGGTTAGTCTGGAGAACATCGGGGCTTCGCAGTCCGCACGTTTCTTGAAAATGGCCGTTCTGCCGTCGCCACCCAGCGGGCCTTCCGGCTGAATTTCCACACAAAGACGTAGTAGTTTAGGAAGACCCAGAACGGTAAGAACACACGAATATGTAGCAAGAGTAAGAGAAGCTATCGAACGGTCATCTACACTCTCTGCCCGGAAGCATGCAACTGCATTGGCCATTGCTGATCGCTCTGTAAGAGGGATATTGCATGAAGACTCATTCCACCCCTACAAGATGATTCTTGTTCAAAAATTAATGCCCCCTGATTATGAAAACCGCATGAATCGCTCCCAACTTTTTTCAGTAGTGACGAGGCCCACTTCCATCTCTGTGGAGGGGTGAATAAACAAAATTTTCGATACTGGACTATAAATAACCCAAGGCAACTTCACGAGAGACCACTTCACTCCCCAAAAGTCACCGTGTGGTGTGCGATTTCCAAATTTGGGGTGATTGGGCCTTATTTTTTTGAAGAAGACGTACGAACCGTAACTGTCACTGCTCAACGTTATGCTTTCATGTTAGAAAAAAAATTTCAACCTAGAAGAAGAGGATTAAGATCATTCTAGAGATCTACGCAGGAGTTCACGAACAAAAACAAAACCTGCATGATTGGATGATTACGCAGTGTTGGTATACAGTGCAGAAGCCTTCGTTGAGAATACTCGCATCGACTACGATAATATCGACGTTCTAGATGGCAAGGAAGAATGCTATTGAAGCAGTATTAAGTGCATTATGTGAAAGTGAAACATGGTCTTTATGTGAGTTGCCACAGGGCGAAAAGGCCATAGGTAATCGTTGGGTGTTTAGAACAAAGACTGGCGAAGTACATCGAAATTGACAACTTTGGGAATGTTACTGTATGTGGTAAATGAATATGATTTATTTGTGCATCCAATGGACTTTAAGAATACTTTTTTGCATTGTGACTTGGATGAACAAGTATTTATGAAGTTGCCAAAGGGCGTTGATGCTGGAAAAGACGAAGTTTGTAAACTAAATAAAGTTCTTTACGGTCTTAAGCAGGCATCAAATGCTTGGAATCACACCTTTGATGACTTCATAAAGACACTCGGTTTGATTAGCTCAGAAGCTGATCGCTGTTTATATGTATGAACCTATGAAAAGGCCAAAATTTATATTCTCTTATATGTTGACGACATAATTATTGCATGTGATGATGAAAGAATGATCTGTAAAATTAAAAACATATTGATGAGTAAATTCAGAATGAAAGATTTAGGAAAATGAACAATATTTCTAGGAATTAAAGTGACGACTGATGGACGTGGAATATTTCTTAGTCAACAAGCCTATATTCACAAGTTATTAATTAGATTCAACATGAATGACTAACTCTGAGAGCACGCCAATGGAAATTAAATCCATTGAAGAATGCAAAACAAAAATTGATGAGCATTTACCGTATAGAGAGGTTATTGGATATCTTATGTATTTCACGCAAACCACACCACCTGACTTGAGTTTCTCTGTCAATTTATTTAACAGATTTCAGAGCAATCCGAATTCATTAGAAAGAGTTAAATAGGATACTAAGATATTTACAAGGGACACAAGAGTACGGGTTATATTATCGTAAAGAAAAGAAACTCTAATGGCAGTGAATGCGAATCATGCAAATGACAAAGACAGAAAGTCAAAAAATGATTATGTATACATACTGCATTAAAATAATATTTGCTGGGTCACAAGAAAACAAAGTACTGTAGCACAGTCTTCAACCGAAACCGAATTCATAGCTCTTGCTCAGTGGCGTATTCAGGGGGGGGTAATTGGGTAATTACCCCCCCTAAGAATTATTTATTCGCTTATTTTGTTTATTCTTAAAAATTACTAATATTTCAAACAAACAAGTTAACTGTTGGTAATTCTAGTCAGCGATCTATGACAGTGCATTTTTCCATGTACACAAATTAAAATTATCTGCGCAAGCACCGTTAGAAAAGTGATGACTTCCTTTGCACGGGGGGTTCCCCTTTCTAATAATACCCGACATATATTGATACTATTCGCCTCCTTGGTATCGTAAATCGTTACATTGTTTTACATTAAAAGAGCGCGATTCACATTTCTTAGTTTAATTTATAATATTTCTTGCCTTACTTGGTTTAAATGTAAAAGATAGAAACCGAAACTGTTTACACGTCGCATGTAAATCCTAAATTTTTAGTGATTGCTGATAAATTACCAATTTATTATAATTCGATCAATTATACATAAGGTATTTTTTTGATTTTAGGAATAATATATGCATTCTTTTAAATTAATTTATTCCTGATTTTCGTTGTAATTAAATTAGTAAATGAAAATTGATAATCTACGTTGGATTCATTTGTTCAGAAAATTAAAAAAACACGATTTTTCAACAAATAAAGGTCGATCTATGTCAACAATCAATTTAAATCATACATCTTCATTGACATTTAGCAGTAGAAATCTTCACTAGGTTGTTCCCATCATGAGAAAAAGAAGCATACAACATGTACATATAGTAATGTTGAAATTTACATTCATATAGTTAAATTTAGTAATGTTAATGAAATTGAGAAATTTCGAATTTTAAATTGTAAAAGATACTTTTGTTTTACCTTATTCTGTACATAAAAAGGAGGAAGGATATTAAATATTACTTGTCTGGAAAACATTTTAGACAATTTAATTGGTTAATCTTTTCTAATCATTTAAACAGATTCTTTTGCAAATATTGCTTCTTTTTTTACAAAATTTGGTGGGTTGCACCAACAAGTGCCATTGCAAAAATAAGTATCTCAGACAGTATCTCAATATTCTAAATTATCAGGTAAAAATGTTGTGTTATAAAAATATTACCATAAAAATTCAATTGTTTATGTGATATAAGAAATAAATTAAATATGGAAAGACTTCGACAAATTGAAGAAAATAGACATAGATTAAAACCAATAATCAAAAGTATCATATTTAGGGGAAACAAAATATTCCCTTACGAGATCATAGTGCTGCTGGTTCTCTCTTAAATACAAAATCTATTACAAACGAGGGCAATTTTTGTGAAATTCTACATTTCGAATTGCATCTGGTGACAACTTTAAAAAATCATTTGGAAAACCATTAAACATATTTCACAAATGTCTCTTGAAATACAGTGACTTTGAGTAAATAGGATAAATAAAATGAATCTTGCTCTAATAACTTTATAAATAACACTATTGATGTTTTATCCAACAAGGGGAAAAATACTGCCACATCTTTTAAACAATTTATAATGATGCAGTCAATATTTTAAACGAATTACAAATTTAAATGACAAAACCGCGAATTACCAAATGCCAGAGGAATAGACCAAACCTGGATAAACCTATTATAGCAGATTATTTTTATTTATCTTTTTCCCTTTTATCCATTATGGGTGTCAGACTTATTTTCTACAATATGTCTCAGTTAATTTCTTTTACACTTCTTTACCACTGTTGCGTAGCTTGTGCTATTTTCTTATTTCTTTCCATTCTATTCCTTTTCTTTCCGCTGCTTGATGCTTGATGTACTTGCTCGTCCCAACCCTTGGTCTTCCTAATTCCCTCTATCTTTCTTAGGTATCTCATTTCCATTGCATTGGTTTTTTTGTTATTACTCTCTGTGGTTACTCACGATTCACTACTATAGCCCATCCGTTGGATCTTCCGTCCTACGTCACAAACTATCGCTTCAAAAAACGAAAGTTTTACAGTGCGTTCTTTTTCTAACGCATTTGGTTTACTTTATCCGACTGAATGTTTTTGTGTCGTTTCTCGAAGCGATATTTTGTGACGTAGGACGGAACATCCAACGGATGGACTATATATAGCAGTTAATGTCTTTTATATACTTCTGTTTTTATTGTTTTTGCAATCTCTTTTTTCTCTAAGAATGTTTTCTTTATTGTGTTGTAGATCATTCCTGCTTTGCCTAGTTTTTCATCTTTTTCTGATTCTATCTTCCCTGTTTCCTCTATTGTTGATCCCAGGTATTTAACCCTATTTTGTGATTGCTCTCTTTTGATGATATTATATTTATCTTTTCCAGCTCTTTTTTGAATATTTCCAGGTTTTCTTCTGAATCTGCTATTAATGTTATGTCGTCGGCAAACATTAATACATATTTGCATTTTTAATAGTTTTTAATATTTCTATACCCTATCTTTGTGCTTTCGGCTCTTTGTTTGCTATTTCTTATTGCTTCGTCGTTAAGTGATGCAAATAGTAACGGGGTTAATATACATCTTTGTCTCAGTCCTGTTTTGGTCTTGAACTCCTCTGATTATTTATTTCCTATTCTTACTTTATTTTTGTTATTTCTTTATTATATTTATAATGTTTTTTTTATCCTTTTTGTCTCGAGTATATGCCATATGTTTAGGTTGATGAAGCATATGTGTAAATCTTTTCCCTTTTTAATCATCTTTTCTGTTAATTGTCTCATTATGTGTATTAAATCTTGTTTGCTTCTATTTTTCTGAATCCGTGTTGTTCTTCTCCCAGCTGTTGATCTAATTTTCCTCTTATTCTTGCTTCTATTAACCTAGTAAAAATTTTCCCTGGTTTGATTGTGAGTGTAATACCTCTGTAGTTATCATATATTTTTGTGTCTCCTTTTTGTGTATGGATATTATAATTCCCTTGTTCCATTCCTCGGGTATCTTGTGATTTTTGATAATGTCATTTACTATTTCCAAGAATTCTTCCTTCCCCTTTCCCCATATATTTCATTATTTCGGCTGTGATGACATCTATACCTGGAGATTTTCCTAGTTTTATTTTTTTGATTGCTGCCTCCAGTTCTTCGATTCTTATTTCGTTGATTCATCCATTTGTTTCACCTTCTATATCTCCGTGCTGGTCTGTTTTGGTTATTTCATTAAAGAATTCTTTCCATCTTTCTAATATCTTCTTTTCTTCTGTTATTATATTTACGTTTTTATCTTTTATACTTGGCTGGGTTAATGTATTTTAATTGCTCATTCTGTGAACGTTTCTTTCAGTTTCTTAACGAACTGCTCCCAGGATTGCTTTTTTGCTATCTTGAATTTTTGTTCCACATTTTTATTTGCTATTATATATCTTCTATAATCTTATTCTTTCCTTGTTTCCTTGTTTAAGTTTTCCAATTCTCTTCTTTTTTTTGCAAATTGTTTTACCTCTTCTGACTATCACCTGTTTTTCTTCCTCTGTTTGTTTGATATAGTGATTGTTTCACATCTTTCTTGGGCTGCTTTACTTATGATTTCTTTGATCTTTTTCTTTTCTCCTTCTATTTTGTCTTTTTTTCTATTTTTGATTGGTATTCATTCCTAGTTTCTTTCTTTTTAATTTTTGGCTTTATGTGTTTTTTTATTATTGTTTTCGACTTCGTATACTTCAAGTTTTCAGCTTCTGTGTTAATTTATATTTTTACCAAGTAGTGGTCGCTCCCCATTCTTCTGTGTTTATTAAGGAGTAGTCTTTTATTTCTCTTTTCTTGGTCTAGCTTCTCTAGTGTGTTTATGTATGTATTTGAATTTTGTGTTTGTCACAATGAGGTTGTTTGCTATACATAATTCTATAATTGTTTTTCCATTTTCGTTTTTGTTCTCATCTCCATACTTTCCCCTGTATATTTTTTGCTCTCTCTCTTCTTTTAGTTCTTTGTCATTTCTCTCATGGAGTCTTTAAACATGCTCTTTAATTCCTCCATTATCACATCGTTCTTAGATATATTTAGATTTTCCTTCTCCGTGGTTTTTTTTTCAGTTTTCATCTTCCTTTGTTTTATTTTTGTATTCTGTTGTTATGACAACGTTTTGTTTCACTGCTTCGTTTTTCTATCTTTTTCTATTCTCCATTGCTCATTTGGAATCCTTGGAATCCATAATTAGGGCTGTCGATATCTCTTTCTCTTTTTGTACTCATTTGTTTCTTTATTTCCCACTTCCTTTTAGTTTTATATATTTTAACACTACTTATTTACTTTTTTATAGACTTTTGCATGTACGTTGTTCGCTGTTTTAAGTTCCTCTGAACTGAACAGAGGATTATTATCGAATTAATATATATTTACCTCTCCTGAATAATATTAGTGTTTTATTGATAACAAACTGGCGAAGATTTAGATGTCACTTCAAAATCTGTTGCAACATATTTAAATAAAATTTTACCTGAAAACGTAACATGTGCAATAGCAATTAAGTCTGAATTGGCATTTTGGAAATTACAATGGCAAAAGAAAAATAAAATCAAAGAATAATTACCAGAAAATGCTTTAGATGTATACAGAAAATATGACCCGAATATTTACTGAACATAAAAATAATTTTACAAATATTATGTACTCTTCCGGTTAGCGTTGCTTCTGCAGAAAGAAGTTTGTCTGCACTGAAAAGATTCAAATCGTGGCTGCGAGCCACTATGTCTCAAAAAAGTCTAACCGAGTTAGCTGTATTACATATTCATTGATATATGGATATTAATATTGACAAATTCCCTCATGTGTCAAATTCAAGGTTAGAAGCAATATGGTGGCACTTCAAATTACAGCAGCTTTGTTTATCTCGATAAAACAAAAACGAAGAAGTGATAAAAAAAATCGATAAAATCCCTGTAGGGTGATAAAATCCCGGTAGGGTAATTGTAGGTGTCGTTGGTTCGCATTTGTCAAAAGTGACAGTACAATCGAATCTCGGACGTGCATTCATTTCGTTCGAATAATGAAACGTTTCGGTAGTTTAAAATCAAAGGAAAATGAAGCAATTATTAAAAGCAATATACCAACTAATACTCGGAATAATTCGGTATGTTATTTTTTTGTATTAGTAACATTAACGATTCAATATTCAATTGTATTTTTTTAAAAATAAATCTCATATAACAATCTATTATTCTGGAATTTGTCTTACCAAAAATAACTCGACCTCTCGTTTTTAATCGGAAAATGGCATGCACTCAAAATGTGTTTCTTTTAAGCAAAATCCCTCATCCTGTTGACAATATTAAAAACCCGAGTGCGAAGCACGAGGATTCGGGATATTGCTAAGCAACACATTTTTCGTGCATATGATTTTCCGATAAAAACGGGAGTTCTTGTTATTTTACTTGTGACAATATTATTAAAAAGCAAAGAAAAACGTTTTTTTAATAAATTTAGTTACAAAAATCTGTTTCAATTTTTACAAAATACATTATTATGATTTTATATGTGCTATATTTATTTCGGGTGTGATATTATTTTGTTTATATTTAAAAATAATAGAATTATATTTTATTTATTTATGGAATTAAAAAATATTTTCATTTTTTCAAATTACCCCCCCTAAGCCAGTTGACTGGAAACGCCCTTGCTCTTGCTACCTGTGCAAATGAGTATTTGTGGATGAAGAGTCTTATGAATGATTTGAGTTAGAGATATCAACGGGGAACATTAAGGTGTCGATTTCAAACAAAATTGACAACCCCGGTTTGAATAAAAAGAAAAGTTAAATAATTTGGCCTACGCTATATTCAAAACGGATCCCGCTGATTACCCACTAGTTCTTAGGCAGAGCACCACAATCACTTTAAAAAAAATGGAAAGTACTTACCGGATTCCTCCTGGTATCGACGTCTTCGGGCCAACACACACTTAATTATATTATATATTTCTTTTGTGGATTTTAGCTTGGAATTTAGACTTAATTAATTAAATCAAGAAAATTCAAATGTTCAAAAAAAAATCAGAACAGAATTTTATTACAAACGAAACAAGAAAAGATAACAATAACAATAAGCAAAAAAAAGAAAGAAATATAAATATATACATGTACCAGACCCACACGTCGAACACTCAAAATTAAAATTTAAACTTACAAAAAGAAATGAAAATTGATTTCGCGACTACACTTACGCACGCACTATTTTTCTTCACTTGGCAGAATTTCGCAACTAACTACCCTTCCTACTCGCGCTATTTTTTTGTTAACTACCCCAACCCCCTTCCAATCAGTCATCATTGGGGTTAGTGGTGGTTAAGCGCCTAATTCCTGATTGGAGCATCGGCGACGTTGCTGTGTGCGCAAGCGCTTTGAATCAACCCCCTCTATTGTACTATGACATTTGTTTGTCAGTGTTCGATGCCTAAACATGAAATGACTTAACCATTCCTTAATTTAAAATAAGTACATATGTAATTTACAGATTACATCATTCTGTTAAATGGTTTAGGCATCTGCAACAAATTTCCGTTACTATGCTGGGGTTGTGCGCTTTACTTCCTCGACGTTGCATTATTAATCATTTTAAAAAAATAACAAAATAGTGCGTGAAGTAGCTAGAGCAATAGATATATACGTTAAAAAAAAAGAATTGCGGAATTAGATTTTGAGTGGACGAGTGTTTGTCTAAAGATATGAAAGATATGTGCGGAGGGGTTCACATATGTTATATCAAAAATACATTCAGATACGAAACGTAATTACAATGCATATCAGTAATAATATTATATGTAATATTATTTTAGACGTATTTAATTTAGTTTGTATTTTTTTTACCTGGGTTGTGCAAAATTTACCATAAGTCGGGGGGGCGTGCCGAAAGGTACGCGCTTCGGTACAAGGCTATTGTTTAGGCGAACACCTGGCTAATAACAAAACTTTCCGGCTTAAAGAAATTTTTCGGTTTACAACCCTTCAATAAAATTACAGAACCCCCGCAGATAATATTTACAATGAACTACCCTAATAAACTAATCCTATATTTACAATTATTTACAATTGAGGCTGTCAATATATTTGCACGAACTTGATTCATTTTAATTTGAATGATTATGAGGTAAAAAAAAATAATCTAAAAAGGGCTTCGTTGTTGTCGCGAACTGTTTTAATTATTGTTTCGCCGATGTAATCATTTTATCGGTGTTTTCGGTAAAACGCCGGTAACAATTCGGCCCCGTGAAATGAACCAAATTCGTTGTAAAAGAACGTATTAAAAGCAAAATATTATTACAATCATGAACAAATAGTAAAAGAAGGAAAATACTTATGTCTTGTCCATACATTGATGTTCCGCTTGAAAGTCCACTTATATATTGCCAATGAGTGTACTTGGACGTCTCCTTCCGAATAGTCCCGGAAATTGAGAATGAACGAATCTAATTAACGTTTATCACACAAATTACGGTGCACGGGAGTGTCACTACTTTCGATCAGAGCGTCCATTTCGCGATAAAAGCAGGCACTAAAACACGGCATAAGGTTCGTAAACTGTCACTGTGATGATGTGGATGGCCCTTGCGGAGGTTCATCGGTGTCGTCTTCGTCCAGGTCGTCATCAGAAGCTGCGTCATTCTGGGGTTCTGGTGCTGGTCGAATGTCGTCCGCATGAACTCTTACATTGTGGCCATTTCGGTCGATCAGGAAAACTCGTCCCGCAAAACAATCCCGGATTACAAATGGTCCTAGCCATTTAGCAGCGAAACCGGCAGGATTTTCGCTGTCACTTATAGGGTGGTTGCGAATAACAACCTGTTGTCCTATTTCGAACTGGGAGGGTTCTGCTTGCTGATCATATCTTCGCACGTACTCTCTATTTCGGTTTCGAATACCTTCTTGACGGATTTGTAGTTCGTCATTGTGGTTGTGCGGGCGGGCTAGCGGAATATCATGTTCTGCAGGCCTTGGTAATTGGTAACCCAATAGTGCTTCAGCGGGTGTAACTCCAGTCGCAGCGTTGGCACGGGATCGGAGTCCATTGGTTTCCAGGCTGTCCTTGCATCTTAATCCGCAGGCATTTCTTTAACTCCTGGTTTCGCCTTTCTGTTGGGTTAGCTTGGGGATGGTATACCGGAGTATAAAAAGCTTCAATTCCCCAACTCTGAAGCTGATCTTGCCAACGGCGTGCGGTGAATTGTGGCCCATTATCGCTGATCAAGTTCCTTGGGTAACCGAACCTATGAAAGACCTGTTCTTCTAGCAGTTTTAAAATGTTAGTAGAACCTGCCTTTCCGATCGGGAACGCTTCTACCCATTTAGTGAATAGGTCGGTTACTACAAGTATTGAGCGTTTGCGTGTTGAGCTTGCGGGATATGGGCCCATTAGATCAACTGCTATGGTGTGAAATGGTGCAGAGGGGATTCGAGCCTTCATCAGTGCCTTCTTCTGAGCCTTGCCGCGCTTCGTTGCAATGCAGATGAGGCAGCTCTTCACGTAGTCTCGGACGTCCTTCACGAGTGTAGGCCAGTAGTATCGGGCACGAATACTACGTATCGTTTCGTCTCGTCCTGGGTGAATTGCCTCATCGTGCATCGCGTGCAAGACTCTTGAAACCGCTGTGGCCGGCACGAACAGGGTTCGGTCTCGATTTTCTTCGGGTCTGTGGTATAGTTTCTCTTCAACTGCTTCGAATATATCGTTCCATTTAGTAAAATCGGGATGGTTTGGATCTGCTAGCAGCTGGAGAATTCTCTGGCTCTCCTCATCCTGTTGTTGAGCTTCCATGATTGAATGCACGACAGGGACTTCGAGTGCATTTAGCTCTGGCGGGAGGATGGAATCTAACTCGGGCAGAGGGCTGATAGGCTGGTCTTTGGGGTCACGGCTAAGCATGTCGGGTAGCTGGTTGGCTTCTCCTGGGCAATGGCTGATGTCAAAATCAAAACTCTGGAGTAATAGCGCCCATTTTGTGAGTTTTGATTTTGAATCTTTGAAATTGTTCAGCCACGTTAATGCTCTGCTATCCGTGATAACGTGGAAGTGGCGTCCCTCCAGCAGTGGGCGATACCTCTGAAGAGCGAAAACCAGGGCGAGGCACTCTTGCTCGTTTATATGGTATCGCTTTTGTGTATCGTTCAATTTTCTTGAATCAAATGAAATGATTCTCTTCTCGCCTGTGGGAGTCATCTGAAACAGTACACATGAGATACCGACATTTGATGCGTCCGTTTGGACAGTAAATTCGAGATTAGTTAAGGGCCTATGGAGCTGTAATGGTTGTTTCACACGATTTCGTAACATCTCCATAGCGGCTGTTGCTGCTGGAGTCCATTTAAATGTGCGGTTAGTAGCCAGTAAATCGTTTATTGTTGCCGCAATTGCAGCAAAATCGTGTATGTACTGTCTTACCCAATTACAAATTCCCAAATATTTCCTAAGTTGCCGCCGGGTTTTCGGGATTGGATGATTTGCAATTTGTTGCAGATGTTTTTCTAAAGGTCTAGTCATATCGCCGTCCACCATGTGCCCTAAATACTCCAGTGCCGTTTTTCCGAATGAACACTTTTCCGTGCCTAATCGCAGATCGAACTGATCCAGGCGTTCGAATATAAGAGCAAGATGCCTTAAGTGTTCTTCGGGTGTGTTCGAGTAAACAATTATGTCGTCAAGGTACACCATAGTAAAATCGTGTAACATACCTGCGAGTACTTCTTGCGACATTAATCGTTGAAATGTAGCGGGTGCATTTTTCAATCCAAACGGCATTACCCTGAATTGATAGTGTCCTCCATCCGGTGTTGAAAATGCAGTGTATAGTTTTGAACATTCCTCCATCGGAATTTGCCAGTACCCGCTTTTTAAATCCAACGTTGAAAAAATCTTCGCGTCACCGAGGTCGCGAAGCGCTTCTTGGATAATGGGCATAGGAGTCGTCTCGGAAACTGTCACTGCGTTTAGTTTTCTATAGTCAATACAGAAGCGGTTTTCTCCATCCTTCTTCTTGACTAAGACTATAGGTGATGCATAAGGGCTGGTGCTGGGTTCAATTATACCTTGTGTAATTAACTCCTCCACTTGTGCATCAATCTCTTGTTTCCGGGCAGGGTTTACTCGATAAGGGCGGATTCTTATCGGTTTATTCGTTGTGAGGTGAATCTTGTGTTCCGTCGTGCGTGTACGTTGTGCAAATTGGTCCTTTGGTTGGAATGTTCGACTAAATCTCTCTACTAGCTCTTCGAATTCCTTAGCTGCATTTCCAACAAAATTATGATTTAATTTCGGCGGCCTGGTTCCTTCCTCAATCGTAGGTTGAGCGGTCCACCGGATCGTTTGGCGTAATCCGGTGCCGATGTGAATGCACCGTTTGCTACAGTCGATTATAGCTTCATGCTTCATGAAGAAGCCTATTCCTAGAATAGCTTCATATCGAAGCCCGGGCATTATCAGGAACTCCTCTGAAAACTGCTGCGTGCCCAGTCGAAATTGGACTGTGGTTGCTCCTGTAACTTCAGCAGTTATATTTTCCTCAGCTAAATTCGTTCTTGCACGCAGTGGTAGAATGTGGCTTTGAGTAGGTGCATACCGAATATAGTTTTGGCCGGCGCCGAGATCAAGCAAACATTTCAGAATTTGATCACGCACTAATAATGGCAGAATGACTAATTGTGACTTACGAGTAGAAAAAGCGCACAATGGCTGATTGTCATTATCACTCGAAGACACATTTATATCACACTCACTAGTAGTTTCACTTTTCACTACACAATTGTCCTGGTGGATGCGCCCATTATGGTGGTGGAGGTGCCGGAATGCATTTGCATTAAAACGTGGAATGAATTGTTTTGACCTTTTTCGTTTCCTTTTACGGTTGCGTTGTCTGTTTGCGGAGGCGACAGGAGAGCTTAATAAGTCTAACTCTACTCCTGCCGCTGACGATAGTTTCCCGACGAATTTACATGTTCAGATTTTCTGTTAGTTGGTGTATTTTTCTCCTGCAAATCTCGATTTTCATCAATTTGTCGATCTTGATTAGTAGTAAATCTATGATCGCGTTTATCCGCTTTTTCAAATCGAGGGGGCCCGGAGCGATAGTGTTTGCTTCTATTTTCGCCTCTCCAGGAATTCTGGTGAAGTGGTTTGTTTTTCGGCGGATCTGTATTTTGTGCGGCTACGTTTTGCTTGTGTGCTCCAACTCTTGCCTGCGACGATGACAATTTTGTGGCTCGCTTAACAAACTGTTCCACAGTGTCTGGTTTGAAATGTAAAGCTTGTTTAAGCCAGTCTGATGCCAATTCCCACATAGCCAGAGTTTTCATTTCTTCCGACCAAAACGACAGATGTCTATCAAACAAAACCCTCTTCTGGATGGCGAAAATTCCTGGTGACGTGGACCCCTGTGGTTTCATCAGAAGTTCCTTAGTTTCATCCAGTGCCACTTTCGCGGGATCGATGGAGAGAATAAAGAGGTCCTTTGCTTCATCCCATGAAACGTTCTCGTTAAAATAACCGCCGTATTTCTTCGTGCACTCCGCGTCCATTCCCGCTAGAGCGCGGCGGTGTTTAACATCGTCCCTCAGATTCTGCCCCTCAAATTCAATTTCCAATTGGCTGATATATTTCCGCGGATTACGACCATCAAATTTCACTGTCTCGTCCTCGCCAATATTTTTCAGTAGATATGTAATTTGATTCGCGGGCAAAGACGTAGTTATCACTGCTGATGAAGGAGGTGCCACCGGTCGCGGAGATGAATGGGCGTCGACTCGCGCTTCCTGTGGTGGTGACGATCTTCTCGGAGCTTCCTGTCTCGGCTGAGAGAGGCGGTATAAGGCGCGCTGTTCATGTTCAATGACATCTAATCTATTCAACACCTCATCCAATCTAGCTCTTATTTCGTCCCTTTCATTTAGAAGCTGCTCCTCTCTTCTTAAATGTGCCTCCCGGACTTCTAACATTTCCTTCCACGTAAATGTTCTTTCTTGTTTGCGGAGCCTCAGCTCCTCCTCTTCTTGTTGAAGTAATTCCTCCCGAAGTTTACTGAAGTTCTTCATTTTGTCTAAATGAGCACGGTACTCTCTAGCTTCCCTTTCGTCTAATTCTTCGAGAGCTAATGATGCATTAGAAGCTCTCGATGTCGGACGATGTCTTGGATGCAAAATAGTATCTTCGTTTATTTGCGACACGATTTCATTTATGGATTGCCTGGAGCTTGGTCTCTCAAAATCGATTTCTTCAGTACGGGAGCGAGTGCGCATGCTGTAAGTACTCATCTTTGTTCGAGTTTTTTTTTTTTTTTAAAGAATTATAATTACTATTAATTAACTCGGCCCCGTCGAGTTTCAAAAAAAATCAAAATGTAAACACGAACAAAGTAGTACGTAGTCGGAAATATTATTTAAATAAGTGATTGTGGGTATTATGATTCTCTTTGTTTCTTACAACTAAATAAATTTAACACTTCACAACACTTCCTGTAAAAAAAATGTATTAAGTTTAAACAAAGAGAATCTGAATTTTCATAGGCCAAAATAAAATATATACTTGAACAATTTATATTAAATATTTATATAAAATTAGAAATACTTGTGCAAGTAACGGATCGTGAGTTACAAAAAATTGTACATATATGTACTATTGGTAGGATTACGAATAACGACTGATTAGTGTTATTCCTTAAAAGTAATCTATTTAAAAATAAAATTAAATCACGTTGAGCGCCATTTATCAACGGGGAACATTAAGGTGTCGACTTCAAACAAAATTGACAACCCCGGTTTGAATAAAAAGAAAAGTTAAATAATTTGGCCTACGCTATATTCAAAACGGATCCCGCTGATTACCCACTAGTTCTTAGGCAGAGCACCACAATCACTTTAAAAAAAATGGAAAGTACTTACCGGATTCCTCCTGGTATCGACGTCTTCGGGCCAACACACACTTAATTATATTATATATTTCTTTTGTGGATTTTAGCTTGGAATTTAGACTTAATTAATTAAATCAAGAAAATTCAAATGTTCAAAAAAAAATCAGAACAGAATTTTATTACAAACGAAACAAGAAAAGATAACAATAACAATAAGCAAAAAAAAGAAAGAAATATAAATATATACATGTACCAGACCCACACGTCGAACACTCAAAATGAAAATTTAAACTTACAAAAAGAAATGAAAATTGATTTCGCGACTACACTTACGCACGCACTATTTTTCTTCACTTGGCAGAATTTCGCAACTAACTACTCTTCCTACTCGCGCTATTTTTTTGTTAACTACCCCAACCCCCTTCCAATCAGTCATCATTGGGGTTAGTGGTGGTTAAGCGCCTAATTCCTGATTGGAGCATCGGCGACGTTGCTGTGTGCGCAAGCGCTTTGAATCAACCCCCTCTATTGTACTATGACATTTGTTTGTCAGTGTTCGATGCCTAAACATGAAATGACTTAACCATTCCTTAATTTAAAATAAGTACATATGTAATTTACAGATTACATCATTCTGTTAAATGGTTTAGGCATCTGCAACAAATTTCCGTTACTATGCTGGGGTTGTGCGCTTTACTTCCTCGACGTTGCATTATTAATCATTTAAAAAAAATAACAAAATAGTGCGTGAAGTAGCTAGAGCAATAGATATATACGTTAAAAAAAAAAGAATTGCGGAATTAGATTTTGAGTGGACGAGTGTTTGTCTAAAGATATGAAAGATATGTGCGGAGGGGTTCACATATGTTATATCAAAAATACATTCAGATACGAAACGTAATTACAATGCATATCAGTAATAATATTATATGTAATATTATTTTAGACGTATTTAATTTAGTTTGTATTTTTTTTACCTGGGTTGTGCAAAATTTACCATAAGTCGGGGGGGCGTGCCGAAAGGTACGCGCTTCGGTACAAGGCTATTGTTTAGGCGAACACCTGGCTAATAACAAAACTTTCCGGCTTAAAGAAATTTTTCGGTTTACAACCCTTCAATAAAATTACAGAACCCCCGCAGATAATATTTACAATGAACTACCCTAATAAACTAATCCTATATTTACAATTATTTACAATTGAGGCTGTCAATATATTTGCACGAACTTGATTCATTTTAATTTGAATGATTATGAGGTAAAAAAAAATAATCTAAAAAGGGCTTCGTTGTTGTCGCGAACTGTTTTAATTATTGTTTCGCCGATGTAATCATTTTATCGGTGTTTTCGGTAAAACGCCGGTAACAGAGATACGAATCCTTTACCGTTATATGAGGTCAAACAGTCTTGCATTCATGCCATACTTCTGTATGTATGGGATTACAAACGTTTAAAGCACGTAGATATAAAATTTAATTTTGTAAAAAACAGACTAATGTTAATTACATCAGGTTAGATAACCAAATTGCATACATTTTACCAAAATCACTGCCTAAAGACAAACTTGAAAGATTAAGAGCTAAATTAGGACTTGTAGCGCTTGAATCATCACTAGTTACTAGGGAAATGTTCAATAGATGTCGATTATTATAATCTTCCTTTTGAATTTTGCTTATGTTAGTCGAACTCTTCTACACTTTGAAAATTTGACTCTTTTGTAAATCCACGTCGTAAATCCACGTTTTGGGGTTTGTGTTTACTACCCACACCCCATTCAACTAAATATTTCTATTAAAAGTTGCTGAAACATTCTACAACGCTCGAAAAATAAACACCAATATAAAAGAAAAATTGTTGGGAAATACTAAAACGCTCGAACAAAATATGACAAAATAGAACATTTAAAAAAGAAAGTTACTAAAAATCTGCCATTACTTTGCAAGAAAATCTGAATCTATGTATATAATTTTAATGGCCTTGTTTCCTGAGCCCATTTTATGAGGCAATTTAAGGATGCTGCATCAGCAAATATTCCAGAGTAAAATGAACAATAATAACCTAGTCCAATCTGGAAATGAGGAATGGTCAAACACACCTTAAACATAATGATGGTTGCGACCGTTTGACACCTTAAACATGTCTATCATTCGCAACACAAAAACCTCTCTCAAAAGTCGGATGAAAGTCTGCAGGAAATTAAAGTAGATATAGCTCGTTTAACACGGCTTAAAAAATATCCTGAAAAGATTAACTGTGTAAACATTTTCAGAATGACAAAGAAAAAATATACGTTAATACTTGCTCGTCTAACTAAATTAGTGGATGCAGTGCCTCGTGCGCTTGAAATGTTAGATACCGGTGATGACATAGAAGATAAATTGATGGACCTCTAGAAAGGAATGGAATCTAATGGAAGTTAACGAGAAAGAAGTGTTGGAAGAGTTCGTATAATTGTACTATCGAAAATATCAATACATATAATTGTTAATGGTAATTTGGAGAAAATATCAAATCAAAAGTGCATTAAGAGTTTTAAACTAGTCACCGATGATGTCATGGACAATTTATTAAGGAAATGTTGCTAGCATATTGTTCACTAGCTTCATTGATACTGAGAAAGACCATAGATGACAATTAAATAAAAAAGGAATTACCAAAAATTATAAAAATTAATAACCACTTCAACTTATAACCTATAACATTAAAGAAGTTCATCATATAATACCAGGATATTTTTAAAACTGGACAAAATACTCATGCATTGCGTATTTCGACTCTTTGTCACAATATTTAAGTTTTGTTATAATTGGTTGGTTTGATTTATCCTCTTGACTCTTTGTGGAGTATAAAAGGTATATGTGTAATTAATTTAATCTGTGAAAGGTACTAATAGCGAGATAAAGATCGCCTAATTAATATTCGTTCATTATCATAAGATTCCATTAAGCATTGCGTCAATTTTCAGAAAGGAGATAATGGACTATTCCTGTCGAAGTATTTACATTGTTTTAATTGATGGTACCTTTATGGTATCATCTTATTCACATTATATTAGAGTATTTTATAGTTAACGCATTATCTATGATTGTGCGGTTTTCTGTTAAACCTGTAGTAATAAGAAGGCGAAGACACAGCCGACACCGAAAGATAATCAAATAAGTAAAAACGCCTATAAATTAATTTCGATCTCAATCACGACGAATATTCAATTAAATAAACAATAGAATTGTTTATGCAGTTTAAACTTTGAATCTGAATAAAAAAAACAGGAAGCGGTGTAAATAAAACCTATTACGAATTGAACTCTGGATCGCTTTTGTTTTGTGATAATCGTGTAGGAAAATTCTAAAAGCAAGACGGGGGATCCAGAGTTTTCGCGAAGGAAAACAAGTAAATTGTCAAGGATTCTTTCGAGTTCTTAGAGTTCCGGCAGTCCATCCAGTTCTTAATATGTAGTATCGGCTCGCGTACGGTATAGTTGCTCCTTTTCCTAATATGAGAGGTAATTACGAATTGACTAATTGGCAGGTTGTTCAGTTATTTTTGTACCTGCTTGTTACATTATTGCTTCAGGATTATATCAGGATTGTTAAATCAATTGTTGCCGTTGTAGTTATGGTATAATTAATTGATGTCACCCGATCCCGATCTCGCCATGTAAGTTATTCGCGGGAAGGAATTAGTGCTGATGCTGATGTTGCAATCCATTGGAGAGACGACCAGAACCCGAGTTGAAGCAGCAAGTGCAAGGGTAGGTACTGATTAAGCTTATTTAATTAGTGTGGATCAGAAAGAAGCTGGGACCACACAATAATGAAACAAATGCAATTGAAATTAAATATTTAAGAAAAAGTAAAGAATCAGACAACTATAATGAAAACATAGATATAAACTTGCAAGTAGAAAATATAAATGATAATATAGTATATAGATAAACCTGACATATGAAGGATATGAAGGATGAAAAAAGTATTTGAAGCATTTACAACAGAAAATTATTATAAGGGCAAACCAAATAAAACATGGATATAAGGAGCAGAAGATAATAGGATAACATAGGAGGAAACTAAGAAACTGGCAATAGACAGAACAGAATGGAGAAAATTGTACAAGAAATAAATAATATGTAAGCGTTACACAGAAAGATTCAAGATTTAAAAAAACTGATAATAAATCGATTGGTTCGGAAAAATTAGCCTTAGGCAAATGAAGTGTAATAAATTTTATTTTATATAATTGCCATAACACATCGTTAATCATTTCCAAGAGAAAGTGCTAGGAACATCTAAAATGTTATAACACTGCAGAAGTCTAAAAGGAAATAATAGAAAAGCACATTAAATAGTTATATTTACAGTGACAGTTCAACTGTCATTTATACCAGTTTCTGTTGGAGAACATTTTGTTATTTGAGGCAGCTTTAATGAATGAACAAAATTCTTAAAACCCTACAGAACAACATTATGAATTTTGATTGAATATAATTTAGTGAATAATAGTATTAATATTCCAATATTATTAAATTTAACTGTTTATTCAGTTTCATTTTAGTTTAAAGAATCAACAATTAAATGAATTCTAGTGCTACTATTTATATTGAGCACATATTTTCAAAACAAACACCAAAAAAATATAAATTTACATTAGGAAATTTGCGAAGGAAAATTTAAAGTTATTATATTTAGGATGATAAATATTTAAAGACTATCTATTATTTATATTAAATAAAAATCGATCTGCTTATGTGTGGATTTGTAAATATACTTTACATTGCCTTAACCTATAATCAACTACATCTTTCTACCTTTCTGTGTAATCTGTGAGTGTAACAATTTTATTTGCTTGTATTATTTAAAAATAGAGGAATAAAAAACAATTAAATAATGAACTGTTTATTATGATACCACCATTTATAATAGTTGAGTAAATTAATGTAAGAACAATTCATTCAATTACATTTAAATATTCTCCATTAAGTCAGCAATGTGGCACAATCTTATATCAAAACCTCAGAAGCTCAATTGGTGGTTATGAACGGTTTGCAGAACAAATAACAATACCTACTTATGGGTGCATTATAATAAAATTTTGATTAAGTTCATATGGAATGTCCACGAAGTAATCTACACTACGAATTACATAAATAGTATTTGTGATATTATAGACTCCGTATGAAAATACTATGTAGTACATATACTCTTCTAAAAGAAATATTAAAATGTGTAAATTATAAAGTTTCCACATTCCATTTCCAGCAGTACATCATCTACACTACATGGACACCGACGACTATTCAAGGAAGATCAATATTACACTGAATTACTTGCAATTGAAAAGGAAAGTTATGAGGTCTTCTAGTACTTGGTGTATTGTAAATTTTATATACTTGTGTTCATTACATTAAATTAATTAAATGTTCGACACTTATTTTGGTAAGTGGGCTTGGATGAAAATCTTTGCATCACTCATCTCATCCTCGGAAGATGAATGCATTAATCCTCGGTAAGTTTTAAATTCAGTATTCTTCAACATACTCTTTAATGCTGATGCTGTCAATTGGCCCCACTTGTAGGGTACTACTGGATCACAATCACCATGGCATTGAAGTACCTAAACGGAAATTATAATGGTAACATTAACAAAATATTCTTTGTTAAATCAGTTAAAAATATATTTCTATATTCTCAACATAGACATTCAATTTATGGAAAAAATAGGCAACACAAAGCAAATTTAAACAAATTAGGGAAGATACTTACTTGTACTAAAGTTTGTGGCATATAAGTTAATATAAATCTTGTCGTACATTGTTAAAAAGGAGTACAAAGATATTAATAAATAAATAAAAAAATAAAAATAAAATGCAGATTCCATTTAATATCATTAAGTATGAATATGCACAAAATTAGGCAATTATATATCATAAATAATTCATTTTAAATATTATGTTCCTCCTTCTATTTGTTCAATATTTTCTTGTAAAATCATATAATTTAAAGTTGAAAAGAAATAATGACTATTTTAACATAAGTATTCTTTGAAGAGATATCAACTCATTTATCAAGGAATCATGGAATTTTCCAGTTTGTTAATAAATTCGATACTTGTTCTGCTACTTTCTTGATGGAACCAAATTTTTATATTGGGAGAAGTAATACACAGTCCTTACGGATCATTCAGTAAGGAAACATGTGTCAGTTACCAGATTACAAACAAATGGAACATAACAAGTGTATTACTTCTCCAGTTTCCTTTGTGTGCAGAACAAATAATAAACAAATAGTAAATAAATTAATTCTTTAATTTTAAAATTCAAAAAAACATTTTTATTATAAGCTAAAATCAGAATTAATTGTAATTGGCTGACACTGCCATTTAGTTCATGATATATTTAAAGAAATATAAATTATATATAATTTTATAAAAATTAATAATATAACTGTAATTAGGAAGTCAAAACAATTCCACTAAAACAGTTACAGGTGTGCCTATTATTTTTAATTTAATTTATATGGCTCTAATATGATCAGTTATATAAAGCATTCTTGTCAATATTTTTATCACATGTAAATATAATTCCCTTACCTGTAAATCAGGAGGACATTTAATATCACCGGGGAAGCTTTTATGAAGTGGTAGCCAACAAGATAATGCCAAAACCCCGGCCAATTTTTGTGGATACACTAATGCTGAATATAATGCCAAAGCTCCTCCTTGAGAAAATCCTCCAATAAGAATATTACTGGCACTTATTCCATTGCTGACTTCATCATTGATCATTCCATGAATCTGTTGTGTTGCACTTTTAATACCTGAAATAATTTAGCTCCCATCTTACCATAACCAACTATAAGAGACTATAATTTACCCTCCTCATCTTCTGGTCCTCCAACATCCAAGGTTTTTAAGTCAAACCAACTAGGCATTCTGAATCCAGCATTTAACGAAACCGGCATAGTGGGAGCAGTTGGACATATTACTTTCACATGAGGAGGTCGTATTGCAGCCATGGCGCTTGCCCATCCTTGTCTACAAAATAAATATTTAGTACCCTTCGGAATAACATAATGTCAATTACTGTTTATATTGTAAGTACGTTTTATTAATTTCTCACTTAATCCTTGATGAAATATTATTGTACGAGAGATATCTAGAAAGTAGTATCTGCTTGTACAATGCAGATTTTTTAAAATACTTTAATATTTTTTAATATATACGTTAATATTTTTTAATATACAGGGTGACTGACGAAAAACCTTTGGTGCTGTATCTCGCTTATTTTTTATCCGATTTTAATAAATAAAACATCAAATTAAACCATTTTGAAAAAAAAAAGTTGATCGTCTTTTGTCAAAAACTGGATGCAAGAAAAAATATCAGTACAGTTCATATTAAAGTCTTTTAAAAATCATTTAATTGGATGTTTTATTTATTCAAATCGGATCAAAAATAAGCGAGATACAGCACAAAAGTTTTTTCGTCAGTCACCCTGTATATCCATCTCCATAACAACGCTGTGTCCCTTGAAAGGTAATTTGATGGCTAACTATTTTTGTATAATTTATAAAAAAAAATTATTTTCAAAGTTCAATATCACTAAAACGGTCAAGTTTAGCTTTATGGTGTGCTATACAAATTTTGTTTAATATTTCTAGATGAATTGAAATATGGAATAATATACAGGGTGTTCCATTAAAGCAAAAGCACCTTTATTTCATCCTGACTTTTTGACTGATCCTGTACATTTAATTTATGTTTATTGTAATGGTTTTTAAAAAAACCTAAAACTTTTGTATCTTAACATTTTTCGCTAGCTATCTTACTTTAGGAGATATACAACCGTTTCCACACATATCAGCGACCCTGTATATATAGTACATAGTAACTACAGTGACAAATTTTGTTTTTTTTTTTACAAAAAAGGCTTTTGTTTTATTACACATTGAATGGTTATAAAAACAATGTCTGTCTAAGAAGCCAATAACAGCTAACAGTTAATTTCAATGGCTTGCCAACTATATTTAATTTCATAATCGCACTGTAGTTATTTATATCATAACTCTGTTATAGCTAGCCTTACAGTTCTTAACTATTTAAATGATTTTTATTGAGTAGTACATATGAATATAAGTATGTAATCTATTTAAATGACCACTAAATATGTTATTATTATTCTGAATCCTTTTAAACACACCAGAAATAGACAAAGGAGTTTGTATAATATAAAGACAGTTAGCAACTGGATATGACACATTTTTCCTACAACCTTGACATTTTTAGACCTATTAATTAATCCCTAAAAAATCCATGCTAGCCACAGATTTACTCCTTGAAGAATTTATTTCTTATACTAAACTTCCTTAATAAATTATTATTGTAAATAACCTAGAAAGCTAATGATTAGTAATATTAATACTAATTAAGATTTATTTATATAATTTAATTAACTTACCCTGTATCTCCAAGTCCATGTAAAAATATTAACTGTAAGGGGAAAAGCTTTTAATTATACTGTTGTTTCTGGGCATTGATTTACTTACGGTTGCCGTGTGTTTGGCGGACGCTGCAATTACGACAGGGGCAGCCATTTATCTGATGAGAACTTTTAAACCAATGAATTGGAGCACGTTAAACTTATTTTTGATAGGAAAATTAGCAGTTCGAGCCTGTGGCAGTATTGATAAAAACCACAATTTTTGACGTTACTAGACTCGTATCAGGGTTATGTCAGCGAATTCTCAATACCCAGAAGTTTCGTTGATTAGAAGCAACGTTGCCCCTTCATTTTACATATTTGTTTCTATAATATCAACTTTTGTTTTATTTAATTTATTATTTAAGGTAATATGGATATTTTATGACAGATTTTCTTGAATGACTAAAATGTAAGTAAATAAACAACAATAAACAATCCATCGGACTCCCAACTATAGATACTAAGTAACTACTTAATTAGATAGTAGATTACGTGAGTTTTGTCTATGATGGGTGCGCAGTAAAGTTATAAAATCCAAGCATTAGAACAATCACATACATACCTTCCGCAAGAAAGCGAGCGACTTATAAAATTCTGTAATGAAAGGAAGAAGTAACTTCTAATTGCAAGTTTTCCTGCCCTACGCCAGCCTACTTTTCATTAAAACAAATCCTTATTTTTGACACATAACATATTTTGTCAAATAATATCTTCTTTGATACTTGGTTTTGATTTGGCCAATCATTTCATTAATTATAACTACAAACACAGAACAAAGCATTCGTCAGAAGAATAGAACACGAATTGTATAATTAGTCCATTCCATTTGCGAACAAAATGTCTTTGCTTAAACATTATAAATAAATAATATGTAATAAATATAACCCAATATTTTATCTGAATGGAGCATTATTTCTCTCTACAATGAAATTAAAATTCTGGCTCCATGAGCCTGATGTGAATTTTTTGCAGACACTCTTCCCTTCGCCGAATTTAAATCCTTTAAAACATGTGCGCGATATTATGGAAAGAACATGAAATTTCTTGATTTGTTATGTAAGTTGGCAATGCAAAAGTAGTAATATTTAGACCTTAAGTTATATTTGTGTCAGTTTGTGTTGACGTACATTAATTAAATATTGAAATTGATATTTAATAGCTATCAACATAAAAATGGTAAGTATGTTTAACAAATTTTGAGAACGTAAACTAATTCCGAACATTGTTTCAGCCTCAGATTGTGCAACCGCATTATTTGATCCTATTCGTTCCGCTATCGTTGGTTCTGAGCATTCCGGTACGATTTTGTCTTAAAAAGTATAACTCCGTTATACCTCAGAGTTTATTCATGGGAATTTTCGGCATAATCATTGGGGTCATTATGATCGCCACAATGGGACATAATTTCGTAGGTATCTCACAAATTCCTCCAGACGCTATTCTTTCCGTCTGCCTACCGATTTACATTGTACATATACTGTACCGAATTGATTTTAATATATTTAAAAGGTGTCTTCCACAAACCGTTATAATTGTGTGCTTGGAGGTCTTTTTATACTTAATTATTTTAGGAACCGTCTTCAAGTTTATTCTGCAAAGTCCTTGGTCATTTACATTAAGCTTCCTAGCAGGTCTGGCTTGTATTCCAATTCAACCAAATCATGTGATTTTAATGTTTAAGGAACTAGCCAAGTATAAATATTTAGGTACTATTTTGGAAGCGGAATCGGTGTTAACTTGCGTTCCGGTTTTTATCATTTTCGATATTTTGATAATGTTTTTAGAAGAAGGTATGTCTTGGTGGGCGATGTTAATCTATTTCTGGTGGTCAGCATGTGGTGGCCTTATAATGGGTTGTATTTTAGGAAAGTTGACTGCATTGCTGATGTGCTGGATTTATAACGAACCGCAAGGTTTACTCTGCGTTTTTATTGGCGCAACGTTTTTCACGTATTATCTTTGTTATTATATTATTAGAGTATCTGGTTCACTTGCCCTTATATGTCTCGTATGCTTTATTGTAAATGAAAAACATCGCTTTTCCACAGAAGTTGATATCTGCATTGACAGTTTTTGGTACACGTTAAATTATATGTCTGAAAATATATCTATGGTTATTCTTATGAGTCAAATTTTTAAAATTATCTGGTTATATGCAGAACTTCGTGATATCTACGACATTGTAATCATCTATTTCTGTAGTAACGTCGTTCGTCTAGTTTTCTTTCAACTTATAGGTTTCTTCATCAACAGGATGGCATATAATATAAATATTCGCTGCTTACTAATTTTGGGTTTAAGCGGTGTTAAGGGTTCAATCAACATACTTTGTGCTTTGACATTGTTTACCATTCTGGATGCTTACCACATGGCGCACAATTTTCCAATAGAGATAGCAGCCTACGTCTTCCTTACCTTACTGATTAATAGTAGCTCGATGAGATTTACCCTGTTACTCACCGGCCTCTCAGAATTATCTCCAACTAGAAGAACAAACATGAACAATTGTATGAAATTCATCATAGAGAAGAGATTCTCCGTTATCAATATGTTGCGATTAAATAGGTAAGTAACAAAACATGCATCGTATATAGTTTCTAAATTAAAATTACGAATCTACTTTATTGGTGATAAATTTAGGAAGCATTGTAATTTAAATATTTTATTACAAATTGACTTTTGTTACAATGAACCACTTTCAGTGTGTTTGCGATAATAAGAATTTGGTTTTTAAACTAAATAAACGATAAAAATAGGAACCATAAAAAAACCAAGAAAAGTTAGAAGAATTAAGTTAAAACTAAAAGGTGCTTGCATTATTCTTGGAATGAAAATGAAACCATTTAATGTTATATCCAAACATACTGGATCAATTTCTTCGGGTAATTTAAAGCTAATAAATCAGCAAATAGATGGAAAAAGAAGCCACACTGACTCTAGACTTCTAAGGGATGCAACCAATTTTTTACAGAAAATATCTTAAATTGTAATAGACTGTGATCATTTAGTCAAGCATATGAAAATGAAGGAGGTATGCTCAAACACTGCTTGAACAATATTTGCAGATTTGAAATCGGAAATTTGATGAAAGTCTGCACAAATTTGAAGTTGTTATAGCTCAAGAGATTAAGTTGTACCTTCATAAAAAATGATTTATCCTGAAAGTACGCTGAAGCTGCATCCTTCACTTCTTCATCGGTAGAAAAGTTATTTCCTTGAAGCACTTTCTTCAGATTTAGAAGATACCCTTCGCTATTGGAATGTAATTGGTCCATTGGAGTGACGGGGGCGATCTTTTAAAGTAACAAGCTCATTTACACACTAGTACTACTAAAACCTTTTTTTAGATATTTATCTGATGCAAATTGGTCAATAGTCCGTTCTGAAACCATAATGCAACACCCCTACAAGATAAAGATTGCTGATGAAGGAGCAAGTAGTGATGACGACGATGATGAAGATACCCTTTGGAATGCCAGCAGTGCCATTTGCCCAGAATGTTTCAAAGAAGTTCCCTTTGAAATATCAGACAAAGAACTAATTGAAATGATAAAGTAAGGAAATCTGGTGATGTATATCTCTATACCTAGCAATAATCTATTATCGTTTCTTGTCTTATATTTCTTTATTATCATCATTTGAGATTAATTGAAATTTCTAACCGTTTTAATATCTTACTCATTTTACATCATTTTAAATACATCTTCCAGCAATAACTAAAGAACTACAATAAAAGCTTTTAACTGTATAAACATTCGATTCGTGTATTTTAAAACTAATCTGTTTTAGATTTTAAAATTAACAATAGAAAAGTAATAAACTCATAAATAAATAATATATATCATTTTATGTTTGTATTAAAATGACTAATATTTACAGAGAAGCGCAGATTAAGATACTTAAAGCAAAGAAGGTCTCTATCATAAAACAATACGAAACCGGAATTATCAATAGAAATTCTTTGGAAATACTCATCCACATCTTTGAAATAATGATGGAGTCCAATCAGGAGGACAATGTAGTCGATTTAAGTGGTTATCTCAAAGAAAACGTTAGATATTAATTGCAAATAATTTGAATAAAATAACGGCTTTTATTCTTTTTTTCAGAAATTTTTAAAATATATAGCCAAAATTTTGAAAAAAATGGATACCAGAAGATACGTTGAACCCCCTATGGGAAAAAATAAATACCATAAATTTTGTTATTACCTGATGATGCATATCGCTTACGATTATATTATCTTTGCTTTTGATATTCTTTACTCTGTTGGTCAATTCTACTTACTATACACCCAAAATATGAATATTTATTACATGGTTGCCTTGATTTTTTTCAACATCATCTTCATTTTAGACTTTCAAATAAAAGTTACTGGATATTCTCATAGGCCATTAATGGGTTTTAGAATTTACTTTAGGTACGTATTTTGATACTCACGGGTGTCCAACAATTATTGCAGTCCCGGGTGGCGTTGGAATCAAAAACGTATTCTTTCATGTGCCAAATAAATTGAACTGACATTTTAATTATCAAACATAATTTAAATGTAAATGATGTAATATTCTAATTACGTATTAAAGTTAACAACACTTTAAATTAACATTTAAGTTATGTTTGACAATTAAAATGTCAGATCATTTTATTTGGAACATGTAAGAATCGACCTACGTATTTGATTCCAACGCCAACCGGGACTACAATAATAGTTGGACACCCATTATATTTCGCTCACTAAATTTACTTATAGGGAAGGTTGGAAAGTCTTCGAGTTCATCTTATTGGTATTGGGCGTCTTGGATTTAATTGTGACGATTCTCCAAACTGTAATCACCATTAAGTTAACAAATCAGATCATTAAAGCTTTATGCATTTTGCATTGTTTAAAGTTATTTTATATACTACAACCAGCATATCAAAAGTTAGTAAGAGCAATTCAGCTACGATCTGATGTTACCAGTTCGGAAGGTTATGACTTGGGAACTGTAAGTATAAAAGTATACTATTATTATTTGACAGATGTAGTCTATCCATGTTAGTCAACAGCTTATTAAAATTGTGTGTTGCGCCCGAAGTATAACAAATAAGTAATATTTTAAGCAAATGAACTATTAAGTACTACTTTTGTTCTATAATAAAATAAATATTATTTGTTCATAAGAGTGTTTGGGTCCGTTACTACCACTAAACTTTTTTTAGGCTTTAGTGAATTGCTGCGATGAAATACTTGATCTAATCACGCAAATCATAGAAGTTAATAAAATTAGAGATATATACACGAAAAATATCTTAGAAGAAAAGCATAATTTAGTGAAAATGATGGACCATGTTCAGAAGGTTCGCCCTTGGGTCGCCATTACCATGAAGACCAAGCAAGTTATTAGAATAGCTCTTACATCTATGGAGGAAGCACTTAACGAATTAAAAGTTTCAGGTCTTTTAAGATGTAATATTGAAACTTCCATCAATAATGCAATGTTTTCTAGGATTCGTAGATAATATTGAGTATTCGTTCATCTATAAAGAAATATTTGAGAAGCAAAAGTTTTTGAGAAATCTCAAGTATGTCCATCCCTCGCCTCCCAAAATGATCTTTAACGATGTACCTTGGATGGCTCACGATCCGATCGTTCTGGATTTCCTTTACGACAATGTTAAATCAACTAGATGGGATGTCGGTGACATTATCTGTAAGAGTGGAAGGAAACCGCCTGGAATTCTAATTGTAGTTACCGGTAATTATAAAAGTATATGTAGAAGGCAAATAATCGGTTGTTGATTAAGAGGGTAAAATCTAATCAATCTGGTTCTCTTGTTCTGAGATCCAACCAGTAGTAAAGTTGAAATCAGGAGTATCTTTTATACCTATTTACAAGCTTACAAATGAGAAACTTGTGGCGAAAAACTTCTTAACTGATATGTATACATTTGCCCTGGAACATAATTGCACTTTAAACACTTAAATAGTTAAAGCCATAATGTATAACTATATTTAGAAGTCTTACTTATAGTTCAATCAACAGCTTAAATTTATAAGAGCTTTTTCACTTTTCTTAATTTTAACCATTAAAATGAATTACACTGGTTGCTACCTTTGATTTGGTAACATATTCTTTAATGTACCGGATATTTGAGATTTATCTATTTTATTTTTCTTGAATATAACGTATTGTTAGGATTTATACATTATTCATTTAATTTATTTGCAAGTTACTTATTATATAAATATGACAATAAGATTAATGATTTATGCAGGTATTAAAATATTGTAGTCTGAAAATAGAATTGATTTGAAGGTCTTTTGAATCTTCAATATATTCCAAAAGATTCTACCATAGAAAGATATGAGAAAATAGGCAACCTACCAATTGTGGACTATTTATCAACATTGAAGATCAACAAATATTTAGAGGATATTATCACGTCTGGCAACACTATTGGCGAGCTGAGCCTGCTTACAGGAAGACCCTACGATTGTGATATTATCGCAGATACGCCTGGACAAGCCTATGTCCTCACTACAAATATAATTAGAGATGCCATGAAATTAAAAGTTGATCCAATCAATGGGTAAGCTACATTAATAACTACAATAGCTTAGAAAATATCAAAATTTGGAAAAAAACAAATTTCAGGATACCTATAAACGTTGTTTCGTTTCTAGCAGCTTTAAAAATTGAGTTAGAAAAGTTACAACTTACTTTTGGGATACTCGTTAGATAATATTAATGTAATTAGCTTTTACGGATTTCGATTACCTCTTTATTGATAATCGTTGCGAATTTCTTTTAACTTCCTAAATCCATAAAATCAATAGGAATTAATTAACTAACTTCCAGAATAATTATCTGATTGAGAGAGAATTAATTTAATTGAGTATGACCTGCGGTCTTTTATCTATTTAAATTATAATAACCTAATTGTTATTTATCATTCTTAGATTAGAGTGTAGATTATGGAAACATGCAACCATAAATATGGCCGTTGCGGTACTGATGGAATCTGCCATGTATCAAGTTTACACACAGGAGCAAATAAAAATAAAACTAGAAAATGCATTTATACCTAACTTACGATGTTATAAGATGTTCATCGTCACTGAATTAATGGAAAGCGTCATTCTGATTGAAGGGGTTATTGCTGATTATGAATCTGGTGATGTTCTTATAGCACCTACACTCATTCCCAAGTAAGTTAATAACAAAAGTTATTGTATACTAATATTATTTGTAATATATAATGGGTATATGGCTTTGGTAAAGAAAAACTTTACTTTACTTTACTCAAACGTACAGTTTGTATGTACGTTTGATAATGGCCTTTTAAAAGTTGAAACTATAGTCACGTAATAAATCTTGTGTGTGATATCAACGAAGTGTATTTTCATTTAAAGTTCCAAAATGTTTGCATTTGTTTCCTTTTAATTATAAAATAATATTAATATTTTTAATTTCTTTACTGATTTTACTCAAAAAATCTCTTACTTTAATAACTTACGTTTTATTTTCTTTTTTATTTTCTTTAGAGAAATAACAAAGTTGGTATTTCCAAGAAATAATTTGATCGAAATGGGCTATCAAGAAACATTACTTATTATCATACCTTTCGGTGAATTATCGGCTGTTGATATTATGGAAGATGAAGAGGCAATCGCAGAATTGGTAACACATGAGTTATTTAGCTTGATAAATATGTTTAATATTATTTCTTAAAATATACTCGGTTAGTTTAGTCAAGTTACATCAAAATTGAATACTTTTTTTAATTCTTTTTTAGTAACTGGGCAACTATCATTAAAGCATGATATGACTACAATTTTAGTCATCTTTAAAACTTTACAAAGAAATTGTAATAAAATAGTTTATGGGTATTTTTAGTTTTCCTTGTGACTGTGTTAAGCTTTGAACAAAATGCCTTATAGCCTAGGACATCAACTATGTTATGATATTAGTAACTTTGGCTGGGGTCAAATTGTTAGATTAGAGATTAGATTAGATGTTGTATGGGTGGCACCAGCGCCTATTCCACCGCGACCTTTCCAGGTCTATTGTGGATCCCTGTTTATCTCAGATGACCAGCTCTAGCTTTGGCTCTTTGATTAGTCCTATTAGCCCTGTCAGAGGGGCTTGGGTATAAGTCTCCGCGCTTGGGTTTGTAGTGCCTAGCTTTTGATATCTGATCCTTGCTAGACCCTCGCAGTGGCATAGGATGTGGAACGAGTCCTCTTCTTCCTCTAGGGAGAATCTGCATGATGCTTCTTCCACCAGGCCTATTTTGCTCATATGTTTGTTGAGCTTACAGTGTCCTGTTATCAGGCCTACTATTGTTTTGACCATTTTCCTGTCTTGGTTCAGGAGTTCGGTCGTGAATTTTGGCGATTGTTTCTTAAGGAACTGTTTCGCCTGTCTCTGTCCTGGTGAGTTCGTCCACCAGGTATGGGCCTGTGTCTCCACCCATTTTTTTATGGATCGTTTGACTGCGGTTTTGGAGATTCCGCAAGAGGGTTCCGGGCCAATTACTGCTTTTGACGAGCCTTGTTTGGCCAATTCGTCTGCTATGTCATCCCCCGGATGTCCCCGGATGTCACTTTTTTGTGACAGCCAAGTTGGTTAAGAGCGCGTATACAGTCCCACACTAGCTTAGATTCGACCTGTGTGGAGCTTAGTGCTCTTAGTAGCGCCTGGCTGTCGGAGAATATAACAATTGACCTACTTTTGGTGTCTTGTCTTGCTATTTCTCTTGTGCAGTGGTGAAGAGCTATCGCCTCTGCTTGGAACACCGTGGTGTCCTTGGTGAGACTGACAGAAATCTTTGTCTCGGGTTTTGTGCCGTATATACCTGCTCCTACCCCTTTGTCGGTCTTTGAGCCGTCCGTAAACCAGCATGATTCTGCTTTGGTAGGTTGGCCTTCGACCCAGTCCTCTCTTTGTGGGATTAGAACCTTGTATTTCTTTTCGAAATTGTATTTTTTCACCATGGCATCGCTAGGCATTGCTGTAATCGCGTTAGCCTTCAGCTCGTCTTCTAGCCATTGGTGCGTTTTTCCGTGTGATAGAATTATGGGCGCCTGTCCTTGCATCAGTCTGTATGATACGGACCTGGCTTCTCCTTGAATGAAGATGTGTAGTGGTGGTATGTTCAAGATGGCTTCTAGGGCTGCTGTTGGGGTCGTGCTTAGGGCTCCTGTTGTACTGAAACATGCTAGTCTTTGTGTACTGTTCAGGAATCCTATCGCCCCCTTTTGCTTTGTCCTAGTCCACCACACCACTGCTCCATAGGCTATCATGGGTCTTATCACCCTGGTGTAGAGCCATAGAGTTAATTTAGGGTTTAGTCCCTAATTTTTCCCGCACATTCTGCGACATCTGCCCAATGATATTGTAGCTTTTTTGGTGGCTTTTGTGATGTGTGGTCTCCACGTCATTTTGGCGTCAAAGGTTACTCCCAGGTACTTTGCCTCCCCTACGAAGGGAATTTCCGTACCCTCGAGCTTCAGTGGCTTTAGGCCTTGCAATGCTCGTCTTTTTGTGAATACGACAATTTGTGTTTTTTGTGGATTGATTGTCAATCGCTCCTGTTTACACCAATTGTCTACTATGTTTAGGGCTCTTCGTGCTCGCTCCGAGATAACTCCCGCGAACCGGCCCCTGATGACAATGGCTAAGTCATCCGCGTACCCTAGGCAGATGATGTCCTCTTTGGACAGTTTTCCTAGAAGGTCATCTACTAGTGTAGCCCATAACAGTGGAGATAGCACTCCTCATTGTAGGCAGCCCCCCCCCTGCCTTAGCCTTAATGGTATGGCCCCCCAAAGTGGATATGATTGTCCTTTTCTCTAGGCTGGCCTTGATCCATTGGCAAAGGCTTGACGGGACTCCTTTCCTTTTTTGTGCCTCCACGAGAGAGTTTGTTGTGACGTTGTTAAACGCCCCTTCTATATCCAGAAATGTGGCCATGGCTATATCTTTGTCTTCCATTGACTTTGTGATGAGCCTGTTTAGGTCGTCCAGCACCGAGTCCGTTGACTTACCCGGCAGATATGCATATTGCCTGTTGTTGAGGGGATCTTTTAACAGTATCTCGTCCCTTATGTACCTATCAATCAGTCTTTCCATTGTTTTTAGTAATAATGAAGATAGGCTGATAGGTCTGTATGACTTTGGCGTTAGGTCAGCTATTCTGCCTACCTTCGGCAGGTAGATTACCCTTACGCTTTGCCATGATTTTGGTATATATCCCCATGCCAGGCAGGCTTTGAAGATTTTTGACAGGTGCGGCACCAATTCCTCTATGCCCATTTGTAACAGAATGGGATAAATCCCATCCGGTCCCGCGGACTTGTAAGGTTGGAACCTGCTGATGGCCCATTTAATTTTAGTGGGTCTTGTGACCTCAGTGGCTAATCTCCAGTCGTTTCGGTCGGGCCTTTTAGGTCTTTGGCTGGGATTGTCTGGCTTGTTGTGTTCTGCCAGAATTGTTGAGGCTGGAAAGTGGACTTTTAATAGTTCCTTGGGACTTTCCTCTATTGTTTCTGTGTAGGTTCCTTCCGGTTTCTTGAGGAAGCCTACCTCTTTGGCAGTACTGCCGTCCTTAGCCAGGACTTTGTGAATTCTAGAGCATGCCGGAGTGTCGTTAATCTCCTCGCAGAACTTCCTCCACGAGTCCCTTTTGGCTTTTTGGATTTCTTTGTTATATTGAGTGAGCTTTCCTCTGTAGGTGTCCCAGTCCTGGTTGTTTTTGGCCCTATTGAATAGCCTTCGAACCTCGATCCTCATCTTTTCGAGTTTTTGGTTCCACTAGACTGTTCCGCAGCCCCTCTGCTTGGCCGTTTTTTCCGGGCAGTTTTCCAAATAAGCCGTCCTGATGGCGTCATTGATTTGTTCCACTGCCAGCTCCAGCCCATCAATCTCTCTTGTCGATGCTGTACCTCCCTTGAGAGCTTCTCTGAGGGACTCTTTATATCCTACCCAGTTCGTCTCTGTTGGGTTTCTGTACTTGTTCGTCATGAGAGATGTGACTAGATCGAAGCGGATTTGCCTGTGGTCGGAGCACGATGGTTCTTCTGACACATGCCAATTCGCTATACTATCACTCACTTTCCCGGTACAGATCGTTAGGTCTAGTACTTCTTTACGGTTTTTCGTGATGAACGTGGGCTTATTGCCGATATTGGTCACTATAAGTCCCTCTGCGGAGATAAAGTTAAGTAAAGACTCACCTCGTTTGTTGATGTCTGAGCTACCTCAGAGCGTGTGATGCGCATTGGCGTCGCACCCTATTATGAGTTGGTATGCCTTCTCCGCGCGGTATACAACTATGTCGCTTAGTATACGCGGAGGGCATTCTCTCTCATCTCCTGGGAAGTAGGCTGAGCAGATGACCCAGCTCCTCTCTCCTTCCTCCGTCCTGGCCGACATGATGCCTGTAACAGAATCTTCAGTGCATAATTGCGGTATTAGTGTGCATTTGACTCTATCACTGTGAATTATGCATGCCCTTGGCCTTTCGGCGTTTGGGCTGTATATTACCTGAGAGTGTTGTGGCGCTAGGCCTGCTATTTTCCCTCGGAGTAACCACGGTTCTTGCAGGAGGGCTACATCTATACCTTCTTTGTTGAACCTCCTACACAGCGTTGCCGATGCGGATTTTTATTCCTCTTCCGCTATTGAGGAGGAGGGACATCTTCAGGCTCTTCCTCCGTGGTCTTGTCCTCCTCCATTGGAACCGCGTCCCCCTTGGCCGATGGCCTTAAGAGGGGACTGATCCCGCTGGCGGAGGGTTGGCCTTCTTTGGGAGAGTCGTGCCCTGGTTCCACGTTCTTCCCGGCCTCGCTGGTGCCTTGGGTCTCCGATGGTTTCTCGAGGGTAGTGGCCTCCGGACTCTGTCTTGGTTTACTCCCTTCCGTTGTCCCACTATTCTCCTTGATACGCAGCCGAAGCCTCCCGTATCCGAAGAATGGGTAGTGGTCCAATTTAGATAACTCCTCTTTGGACTTTTTATCAATGGAGTGTCCATATCACACCTTTAGCCTCCGGGGTTTTCCCCCATACTGTCCACAGGTGTGTGTTTAGGCCCCGGTTCCCGATTCTCAATCGTTTCAGGATCCTGTCGGCCTCCAGTCTGTCCTTCCCCTCATCCGGGACGTATGCCGTGCACACCCATGGCTTGGGAATCTCGTCCCCCTTCAACACCCTGAGAGACGCTCCCTCCCATGGTGTCAGGATTGGGACTGTCTCCCTTAGCCATTGTGCGCTGGCCTCCTCGGCGCAGGTTATCATTAGATATCCCGGTCTCTGTGTGCACTTCGACTTGTGGCCCTTGCTCCGGTATGTGCTCGTATGCCGTCATGATGGCTTCTTGGACTGCCTTCAGCTTGTCCTTGTCGAGCTGGGTTTCTGGGAACCCCTGGTACGCTATGGCAACCTTGACCGATGTTAGGACCTCCGTGAAGGTTGGCCCGTCCCTTCTGGTCTTTTTCGTCTGCCTAGGCGTGCTGCTATCCGCGGACATTGTTTGTCTTTGGGTTTTTTCCTGGCCCTTGCGTGCCTGGCTGGCGGTGAAGTTAGCCTTGATCACGGCTCTTTTGGCCTGGATGTAATCTCGGCCTTCCTTCACCAGTTTCGCCACTTTCGCTTTAGTGACGCCTGAAACCCCTGCCTTCCGAATTTCATCGTCTGACATGAGGTCTACCTTCTCTAAGGCACTTATACGTAGTGCCTTTCCGGCCCTTTGGCCTTGACGAGGTTCTTGTGTAGAGGTACCCTGCCCTTTGGCTTGGGTGGCCTCTTTGCTGGCCTCGTAGGAGGTCCCTGGCCCAGTAGCCTTGGAAGCCTCCTGGCCTATGTTTTTTTGTTTTTCTTGGGTTTTTTTCATTTTTGTTCCCACGAGAAGCTAGGGAAATATTCGGTCGGCCTGATCAGAGCCCCGCATGACCAGGTAAGGCTAGATACAGGGGGGTTTCGCCTGGTGCCGCCCTGGGAAAGTTCGAGACCGCACTTACCCCTGCGGCCATTCAGCTCTCAGCACTTTGCCTTTCACCTTAGCTTGGGGTTTGGGTTACTCTTCGTTTCCCTTCTCACTTACGATCATTGAGGGTACTTATCCCTTGCACCACGTAAAGGTGGTAACCCTCGCTCGGTCAAATTGTTGCTTATCTAGATATTATCTTGATTAGAACTAAAATAAACCCATGGTTTGTTTCAAGGAAATTTGTTATTTCTTCTCCGGCTAGTTTCGACAATATGTCATTATCAAGGAGTAATTCTTTTTCTAACGCATTTGGTTTACTTTATCAGACTGAATGTTTTTGGGCCGTTTCTCGAAGCGATATTTTGTGACGTAGGACGGAAGATCCAAAGGATGGACTATATATTTAGATATTATTTTGTATTAGCAAAGCAAAGCTGTATATGTCGGTGTGGGTAGAATAATTTAGAAAAATAAAAACACTAGTCAACTTTAGACGAATAGACGGTATAACAAGGCATCATACATCCCCATTACTGCGCCCCGAATTATTTTTTTCTTATCTGGTTATATTTTTTACTGTGCCAGAAGCAAAGATCAAACAAATGCAGTATTTTGAAATTTTAAGGTATCTCTCCCATCAAGTTCGTGTTTGTTGCATGGCGCTAAAGTTCACCAGAGAAAAACAATTACCAAACGCACAAAAAGTAAAAAGAGAACAGTTATTGAGGCACTACAGGCAATTGAATTTGACGGTAAGCTTATTTTGCTGTTTTTTATTAGCTACTTATTTGATTCACTTACAGTTGAAGCGAACGTTAAGGAAAATTTGGAGAAAAATGTTACTGAAGCGAAAAAAAGAGAAATTGGTAACTAATTTTGGTGATAATTTCCATTATTTAATAATCATTTCATTTTTCAGCAAGGAACAGGGGTAAAGAAAAAACACGTAGGGATTGAATTGTTTTTGTTTTATAACATAATATTTAATATTTAAAAATAAAAATGAGTTATTTCTATTTAATATAAATCTTACGGAAGCTTTTTACTTTTATGGATTCGAAGCATGAAAATTCAAATGACTCAATACTCCATCCAATTAAGTGCTTCGTTACTATAATAGAATAAACAATCAAACATCTGGCTTTCAATGAAATATTTATATCAAAAATATATTTTAACCCTTTCTCGTTCCCAGATTGAAAACGAGTTTATGGAAATGGTATCTTGGAGTCGGCTAGTTCGAGGTCTGACGGTACAACATAGCTGGCATTGATGATGCCCTCTTCAAGCTTCTCGCGGATTTGATGGTATTTAATTTCCACATGCTTTGTTCTTTTATGAAAGACTGGACGCGCTCCTTGGTTCTCCATTTTCAGGGTTGTTGGTTCCCGGATTGGTTCCCCGATGCATCAAGGAACAGACAAATCCAGGTTGCTTCTGAGGCGGCGACGTACTCGTCTTCGTTCGTTGATAACGCCTTCTGGATTTAGCTGTACCAGGTGACCGCCCCATTTGACAATAGGAAAACGTAACTCGACTTGGAACAGCGGGTGTCCATGTCATTTCCAAAGTCTAAGTCGGAGTATCCCGCGACTTCCGACATCTCTGCGATACTCTATTCCAAGGTTTTCTGTACCCTACAAGTACTTTATGATGGGCTTGACTGCGTTTCAGTGAGTACGGTCATTGTTCGAAGTGTACCTACTAACCTGATTCGTGGCGAGCATTATGTCTGGACGTGTCACAATCGCTTCCAACATTAACGAACCCACAGCTTTTTGGAATGGATAGGCGTCTTCGCTGCCTTCGTCATAATCTAGCTTTTTCAGTTTCACGTGCGGATTCGCTTGTTGGATGAATATACGACTATCGTTAGCTTCATCGTCCGGGATCTCCATCTCGACAAAATATCCAGGAAACGAAACTGCTACCTCAACTTGTCCACGATCCTGCGGAGCAATGCTTCATCTGAATACATGATGAGTCCATCTCGACGTAGAGAATAACGATGATTATCGAGTCAATACTTCATCCCCGTTGACATTAGTTACCTCTGGTGGGTCCATGTAGATTGTTTCGTGTTGATCTCCTTACAAGAATGACGTTCGTACACCAAACTGCAAGATCTTATAATCAATTTTGACTGCTGTGGCTAACAGGATTCTAACCGAATCGAACCGTGTAGTAGGCGAGAAGATCTCATCGTTGGCACAGTGCCTGTTCTTGAATTATGGCTTGTGCGATGTTGGATCTTTGATGGAAAAAAAATCCATTTCGACCCGATGACTTTCATGTTGCCCGTGTTGTTCCTCTCCAGAGCGTTGAGCTCCTCTGTGATCGTCTTTGACCATTTTCTTGACTCGCTGCTGTCCATGGCCTCCGAATAGGTTTGCGGCTCCTTCACCAAAGCGATGTTCGCCGTATACTTCCCTGGGCGCCGCAAATTGTCCCTCCTTCACTAACTGAAGTCCCTGGCGTTATCGGCGACCGCTCCATCTTCTTGAATGGCTTCGACGTTTCTCAGTTTTGCGTCGACTCGCTCTTCTCCATCCCGTCGAGGCACGGCCATCTCTGTTGCGGGAATCTGGATCTCCAGGATACTCTTCAGTGTCGTCATCTGCAGTCATCTCTAGTGCGATGCTAATCTGCACCGTCCTTTTCTCAGCATCGATCGTAGTGTGTTCGTAGAAAATCCTGTTGTTCAAACATTCGGTAGATGTTGAAATTTTCTACGTATCCAAACATGAGTTTGCTGGATTTGTCATACAGCATGGTCCTTTGACTCTCGGTGATGTGCCGAACTTCTTCAGGTGTCACAATGTCGGCTTCCTCCCAATGAAGATATAGCACGGCGTCGTACTTCCCTTCTCGCTCGTCGGAGTCCGGTTGAGAACGTATACAGGCGTCTTTACCGCTTTGCCCCAGAGGTACTTTGGCGCACCCATCGCGTGCATCATGGATATGGCACTATTCATGACTGTACGTATTTCCCTCTCTATGCGGCCGTTCTGCTGCGGCGTGTAAGGTGAAGGGTTCTTCAGGATGATACCTTCCTTCTTCAAGCAGCTCTGTAAATCTTCATTGATGTTATCGCGACCATTGTCACAGTGCAAAGCCTTGACCTTGCATCCGTGCCGCTTCTCCACCATCTGCACATACTCCTTCAGACGAGCTAGGACATTAGATTTGTGCTTTGTGGTGCTGACAGTGAGGTAGGATGGCGCACTGTCTTTGAACAGGACAAAGTATCCCGTTCCTCCAGATGATTCAATCGCACACGTCAGAGAATACTCGTTCCCTAACTTCTCCTAACGGGCTACTCTGGATGTGTGATGAAAACGATGTTAATAATCTTTGTCTTTATCGCAGCGTCACTGACAGTCTCACCAATATCGTTAAATTTCTTCGCTAGATTTTCCACTTTCGCAATGTGTTGGGCAATGCGGTCATACTGGTGAAAACGTTCAGATAGATGGAATCAAGCTTTCCAATGATTTGATGACATGACTCGTGTCTAACCTTTCAGCCATTGTGACGTTGATTCGGTCACATGCGCGACTCACATATACGCCACGAGTCCTCGGAACGAATCCCACTCACAGACTGCGATCAGCTACAAAATCAGGTTCACCCACATCACACGTGTCCTGGGCTCATAACCTATTATAGTTGTAGTGCTTTAGTGGAATGACAGGTAAAAATTCGTTATTCGAAGAAATGAACTCCGCCCGGGTCTCTTCAATTTAAATTACAGTAATAATATTTATAATAGTATGTATTTTAGATTAATTTTTAGAAGAGAAACAAAGCAAATAATAAACAATAAACAATAATACTCAATACTCCAATTTTGTTTATACTGGTGTTTAACTTATGTGTCCCAGTACTAACCAAAACAACATATCGAATTTTAAAGTGAAGAAGAAATATTTTGTTGTTCATTGATGTTCAGCCTATATACAAAGGCATGCTAACCTAAACTAATAATCATAGGAGCGAAAATTACAGCTATTTCAGATAAACTGTATAAATTCTTTATCCAAAAAAAACTTCCAATGATAGGAATCACCAACAGCATTTTATTGTTTTCTTATTATATAAATTAATTTTATTTAAATATTAAATTGACTAACATCAAAATATTACATTATGGGATTAATTTTTATATATTAAAAAAAAGGTCTACCTGCACATTATAATGTATACTAAAATAAATGGTTCATTATTGTGTTTAGCTATTATTATAAAATTGTCGGAAAATTTTTCGACTTTTTACTCTTGAACATTAACCACGTCATTGTGAGTCGAAAAGAATACAAGCAAATTAAAAATTGTAGACGCAGAAAATATAATAAAAAGTGACGCTTATTGGAGAGAAAAATAATATGTTGTATCCTTCTTCGTATCATTGTGAAATGTACTATTTGTATGAGCATACAATAATACTCATTGCCCACGAGTATGATATTCATACGAGTAGGCAATGGTCATTGTATGCAAATTGTACACTATACTTTTTCTACGATTATACATATGAATTAAAAAATACAAATATAGATTTCTACTTATTAACCTTCAACAAATTTTTATTTATTAAAAATATATGTGATATTGATACAGTTATGTAATGTTCTTGGAGATCATGTATATGATGGAACATTTACCGTAGGGTTTGATTTTTTTAAAATAAAACTACTCTCACTATTACTACTTACCATTATTTTGCGTAAATTTCAACACACTCGCAATTTTATTTTCATTATAGGAGTAGTAAAAATTATTTACCAAATTTTATCTAGGGAATTATCTTCATAAACTACAAAACTACAATTGCTGAGGAAATTATGTAAAAAGTTAATATATTGTTTTGGTGACCCATATTTTGAATGTAACCTATGTAAAAAAAGTCGACAATGGTCGTCCTCAGAAGACTAAAATTGTCATATAAATTAGACAAACTGATTAATTCAACTAGAATATAGAATAAACACAATAGAATACCTGTCGAAATGTGTTGCTGGATTAATTATAGGATTAAATAACTATAAGGAATTGTAATTAAATTTTGATTTGAAAAATCTAAAAGCCCATAATTATTTATTATTAACTAATGAATGAATATTAAGAATAAAATGCAAATTAATCCAAATATAAATAAAATATCCAGAATAACCATTTATTTATTTATTAGAATGCTGTAATAAAGGCTAGCTACTCTACTATTACTTACAAGATACTTAATATTTTAAAATAATCTCTCAGACCTTTTATTAAAAAAAGAATATATAGTCTAACAAAAGACTATACTTTGTAAATAAATATATTTTACATCAAGGTGATATCTAACATTTCAAGTACAGTATAAATTCAAATTTTAACCCAAATTATTTGTTAAAACAAAGTTCCATACATTTAAAAATCTAAAAATACAATTATGTCAAATATTTGAGAATTCATTCATTTCCTACAAATTAATAAAATAAATGCAGCTTGGAATTATTGCTTAATAAATTGAGAAAAATATTAAAAGATTCTAGTATTTACAAGAGCTGCGCGCTCTTAATGACATAGACAATATCACATTGCAAGTCAACGTTACAAGGTTTAAGCGTGAACCGCGACTTTGTTTAGAATTTGAGTTTCATATTTTTCATATTCTTCAGTTATTACAGATCTGTCAAGGTCAGCATTTAATATCATAACAGGTGCAGGAAGTTCACCCAATGTTTTATGGTACAGCCACTGTTCGTGGATATTGTGAAGATCGCGCAGATATTCGAGAGAAACAGACTTTTCCTCTTGTCGATTACGTTTCATCATCCTTTCGTAAACTACTTCTGGTGACGTCCGCAAGTATACTGAAATAAACGAAATCATGAATAGATAAATGCAATAGTACATTGTAATTAGGTTTAAAACTGTCAAAAGATTTAATATAAAAAAGTAAATATAATAAATTACCAATCAGATCAACATGTAACTTTTGATTTTCTGTCAGCCATGTAAACCACTCATCCAAGACTGCAGCAGAGGGTGCAGGGATCAAATTTTCATTCTTCATTTTTTCAATAAAACAATACCTAAATAACAATACATAGTAATAACAATTTGTTAAAAAGTGGCAATAATCTCTTTTTAAAATTTATAATTGTCACATGAAACTTATTTGCCAAATGCCTCATATTCAAGAGGCCAATATTAATGAATTAAATAATTATCTTATGTTGAAAATGAAATACCATTTTACCTTGCACTGTAAACAGATCTTTCCATTAATTTAATGGAACAATCTGTTGGTGATAGATGTTGTTGGGCCATAGTTAAAAGAACATATGACTGGAAACTGAAACTCCACTTGCGAGTATCCTCATACAGGAGACCCTAGAAATTAATAAAATTTCATGTCTAAACAAAAATTAATAATAATCATATACAACATTATAAATATAATTTAATACATATGATAAAAAATATTATAACCTAAACAGTATAAAGAAATCAGGTAATTTTTTTATACCACTTAGCTACTTACTTTGAAAATGATTACTGTGTAAATGAAACTAGTCACAAAAAAGTAAAAATATAAGTGATATAAAAAGTTGTTTTCTTTAATTAAAAAATCAAAAAATGTAATTTTATTATTAATATTGTCAAATCGAGAAAGTATTGCTTCATTTTTATAAGCATAGGCAAGAAGCCCTTCTGAATATCTTTTAAAAAGAATAAATGAATAGATTGTTTATGTAAGGATATTCAGTGGATGTAGTACAGAAAACTGAGAAAAAATACATATATTAATACTTAAGCAAAAATATTGGCAGGTTTGTTACCGGCAATCCAACCGGGATTGCCGAAACACCGTTTAATTAAGGCTAATAAAGCACCATTCGCGAATCGGATCGTTTTTTTCAAATCATTATCAATATTTTACATTCACGCTTATTATTATCTCTTAATTCAACTTTCATTTTAGATTCAAAATGCGTAAAGTTCGTACGAATATATGATCCACCCTGTATCTATTTTTACTATTCGTTTTAGCCTCACAACTTTCACAATTTACATTTTTATTACGGACGACAAAAATAAATACTATTGTAGGTAATAAACTGAACCACCCCTAAATATTTCGAACACATTTTATGACTGCAAGTAAATTCTGGTGATCATAAAACATTCCAGCAATTTGTAAACGTGCCGATCCCATGTTACGCCGGATTACCAGCTAATCCTCAGGCAAAGGGTCGGGTGTCCGAAAATGCGCCCGCCAGGTCATAAAGACGAACTCGTTTCGATTCCGAATTTACTTATATGTATTAATCAAATTATATATATATTTTTTTACATAGTTATCAATCTATTAAAATTATTATGACATGATCGAAACGAAAGTAGGTACAATATTACTTATGCGCGCAAGATCAATACGCTTGCGCGCCACAACACATATGCGCACACCCCCTCAGCCTAAGCACATTAATGACACACGTAGTTTGTCATGCGTATGTAGATATGCAGATGTAGATGTAGATATAGTGTAAATAATGTAAATAATCACCCTAGTAATAAGTATAAATATTAAGGCAAATAATATCCCGCACATCAGACCGCATACGCCATCTCTCGGTCAAAACCATGACAACTCACCCCTTCCTTCAACAAAGTCATGGAGGGGTGGTTGTTAGAAGGTGATGACGAGAGAAGATTCAAGGGATGAAGTCAGTACTTATCTCGTGGTTACCAGTATCGTGTAGTTATTATCAACAGTTATCCCGCAGTCGTCATCGAGTTATTATCAAGTTCACAGTCATAATCATCAGTCGGTCATTCAAAGTGTTCGCGTGGTCAATTAACGGTTTCAAACAGTCAAATATTCAAAATCTCAAGTAGCCAATCAAAGCTTCAAACAATCAATCATTACCATTTACTTGTCCGTAAATTTAAATATTGTTAGTTGTTAATTATTTTGTTTTCTTGTAACTTCGTTTTCATTGTTTGTTTTGTTATTTGTTTTTTTTTGTTAATTATTAAATTCAAAATACCATCAAATCAGTTCTTTCATTTAACGATTACATTAATTGTGTTTCCCGCAAGAATAGTGAAGATCCAGCCCTCATCAAAGCAGAGTGTAAGGTAAGTGGATTTTACATTTTTCTTTTTTTTATTGTGGATAAAATTTAGTAATCTTATAGTCAGTTCTCATGCTCTGCACGTCAAAGCTAGTCGTAAATTATCGGTGGAGGTAAAATCGAAATTCACACCCATCCTCCCGCAGTCCTCGATAATAGGTTATATCCAAAAATTTTCAAAGCCAACAAATAAAAGAACAAAGATATTACTGAAAAATTTATATTATAATATAAATTATGAAATAATGAATGAATACCATCTTTATTTTCGTAAAAAGAAATGATATTTTATATTATTTATTATAATTGAAGTTTTACTGGTTTTTAGTACGAAATCAAAGAGTCAACCAATTCAATCATTAAATCAATAATTGTACATTTACAAAAAAGTTTTAATGGTTCTTTGTTTCACTAATTATTATTATTACTATTTTAACTTTCTACAGTATTAACAAGAGTATCTCTAAAAAGAGAACTTAGCCAAATAAATATATTTTATTTGTGATACAAATCAAGTGTTAAATATAATTTTACCTTTTATTTTCAAAATGTTCTAGCAAGTGATAAGTGAGAAAATTATATTGTTTTTCTGATAAAAAATAATATTTATGAATTGATTATGAAAATGGCTTTTAGAAAAATTATTTTAGAAGCTATAACTTATAGGTTTTTAAATATAGAATAGAAATAGAATAGAAGTAAAATAGATTGGAAATTCATACATAATATAATGAGTTCATAAATGAATTTTTACACCAATTTTAATATTACTTATCCTCTAGACACAAAAAAGGTATCAGTAAGAAATAATTGGATAAATAATGAAATCATGCAGTCGAGCAAAAACTTGAAAAATGTATTTCAATTAAAAAACGGAACTCAAGGCCGAGGAAATTTAAAAACAAATTTATAATAGATAATATAATACATGGAATGATTTTATTTTTATAGAATGTAGTTATGTAGATATGATTTTGTTTGTATAAATTATTGCAAATAAAGGTCTGTAAAGTTATAATAGATAAAATTAAAAAACAATATATGGGTACACAAATAAAGCGCCCAATAAAATAAAGAAGATACCAGTTATAGTTGATGTGGAACTGGATAAGAAACGAACTGCAATCAATACTGTTATAAAAATGCAGATGGAATAATAAAAAATCTTTTCTACATCGAGATAAACTCGACGACGAACGGTGTTTTATTTGCTTTTTTCGTAGAACGATTTATACGCGGCGCGCGTATAAATAAATTCGAAAGAAAGGCTTCAGGGTAAAATAATTAAGCTCAAATTGAAAAAAAGGAAAGGCACGAGAAAAGAAATAACATCGTCATGAAGGGAAAAATATTCGCGAATAAAGAAGAAGTTGAAGTTCAGGAGAGTTTCAGCATTGATAGGGAGAGAAGGGCTGTAGTTGTGAAACTCAAGCAGAGAGAGGATAAAGTAAACGTAATGATGAAAAAGAAGTTAAGGAATGCGCAGGAAAGGATTTACATTGACGACGACAGGACAAATGAAGAAAGAAGAATCCAGAAACATAAGGAAAGAGAGAGGGTAGAAAGGGAAAAGGTGTCAAAACAGGATACCAAAAAATAGTGATAAATGGAAAAGTGTGGAAATGGACTAAGTCAAATAATGAACTTGAACTAGTAGAAGTCGGGGAGGTGAAAGGAAATAAAGGAGGAAACGGTGGTAGGGGGACATTAACGGCAGTATGGTACAACAAGATAGAGCCTCACCAGAGAGATGCAAGCTGGGATTAAGGAAGAGGGTATAAAGAGTTGTTAACGGTGGACGCTGAAGAAGTCCTCGTGACGGACTGGCAAGGAAGTAGCACCGATGGTACTTTCTGGAACCAACACGCACTGGAGGCGGCCCAGGGGTCCCTGGCGAGGCTCACCATCGATTAGCAGCCGCAGGCTTCGATTAAACAGTTTCCCTTCGGTGATACTTGCTTGAGTTTCCACGCCACGTCAACGTATGGGCACCGGCTAGCTGTGAAACAGAGTAAAAGAACAAGAGAAAGTGTGTGTAAATTAAAACATGGGGCCTGGAGAAGAAGAAAATATATTACAACAGAATAGACAGAAAATATACAATATATACAAGAAGAAGAGGCTTGAATCGGCGAAGCCGACCAGGCTGACCACCGCTGCTGATGGCAGACGACTGGTGAAGAGCGATGGCCGGAGCCTGGTTTTATATGGTGGTCTTCGGTGACGCGGCTTTGTTTCGGTCACGTAGGCCCCGCAATTCCGGGAACAGGTAATGATCCTCTTCGCCGAAAAAAGGCCCGTTCTATTGTTCCACACTGGCAGCTGCACATTTTGGAAAATTATCTCGTTTGGATTATTTCAATAATGCGGAATTTATGTAAATTATTATTAGGAGCAATGGGTAGCTCGTAAAATGGATTAAAATATAATTACGCATTTGTTACGACGTTCAGGTAAACTGAACGCCGGTAACAGAGTTGGAGGAATAGATAAAGGAAAAGGATATGGTGGATCTAATCGAGGCATGGGTAGAAGAAGAGAATTGGGAGTGGGTAACGCTCAAGTTGTCAATGCATTAGTACATACACATATTCTCACATTGGAATGTGAGAACAGTGAACCAAAAGGGGTAAACCAAGAAGGACGACAAAGAAGAGGGAGAAGGTGGGACGTCAAGTAAGGAGGAGTGGAATGGATCAGGTGGGCTGACGAACAGGGTTTGGAAATGCTCAGTAATGGATTATGTCCTGGTGACTGATGATATCAGAGACGACGTGAGAGAATTTAGGGTGGAGGACAGATGTGGATCTGATCATTCTCCCATAACAGCGAAGCTTGGGGGGAAGGAAGAAGGAGCAAACAATACTCCACAACTGGGCTGGTGCTGGTTCAACAGTACAAAAAAGATTTATAAAGACAAAATAAAGGAGATGCGTTTTCAAAAGGTGGTAACAGTGGAACAGTTGGAAGGCAGGGTGAAACAGGCGATGACGAGAAGGAGCAGAGGAAAGCCTGTGGGGAAGGGCTTTGTGGTTTGATGAAGGGTGTAAGGAAGTCAAAAGAGCTCTGAGAAGGGCAATAAAGGCTTGGAGAGATATAATGGTGGAAGAGAAAGAGGTGAAACATGCAAGAAGCAAGTTTGGAGTGGAGTGCAATAGTAAGGACTAGTGCAAAGGAGAACAGATGAAGATAATAAGGGAGCTAAAAAATGAAAAACAACTATGGAGTTACTTGTCCCTGTTCCTGGCCAGGAAAGTAAAAGGAGAGGGTATAAACATTGGTACACTTTGAAGAACTGTTTGGAACAAGAGCAACCGGTGGGAAGGTGGCCCAGAGAAGGGTCTTCGGTGGGAAAGAAGATTTTAGTATGGAAGAGTTAGAAAGGGTACTTCAGCAAATGAAGGATGGGAAGGCGGTGGGACTCGATGGGATTCAGGCAGTAGCATGGAAGTGGTGCAGCTCAGAAGAAAAGAAGAAAATGTAATGCTTCTGAACAATTTATGGAGAGGAGAAGAGCAGATTTCAAGTCAATGAAGGGAAGAGATCAAGGTGCCAATTTATAAGGGTGGCCAAAACATGAACAGTGAATTGTGAGGGTAAAAATATAAATTATATATATGTTATTTAATTATGCCATAAATATATATATTAATACAGTGCACGCCGCTTAATGTGATCACAACGGGACTCGGTGTTTTTGATAACAATAACCGATTGATAATAATAGCCGAAAAACAAAACTTTATTTTAAATAAAAATATATAACGTAACAAACTATAATAACGTAACATTTTGAATTCTCTACAATTATTTGTTATATAACTTTCATGTTGCTTCAATAGTTTATTAGCAATTGGCAAAAAATGTCAAAAATTTCAATTTTTATTTTTTTTCTCGAAAGTTAAGAATTTTATGAAAAATATATTTTAACAAAATTTGTTCAGTTTCTCATTTTCTTTAACTTTTGTTCGAAAAGTTTTGTAATATTTTTCATATTAAAAAAAAATATCGGAAAAAACGCCTCAAGTAAACACCCACTTCCGGTTTATGAATGTTTACCAAAAGCTTTTCAGTTCCAGTTTTTAACGATAAAACCTTAAGTTTAAAGTTTCATCTCAATCGGATCAGTCGTTTTTGAGATACAGCACCCACGGACAGACAGACAGACAGACACACACACAGACACAATTTTTTTTTTCCAGTAATTAGTTTAATGGACTCGGGGGACCTCAAAACGGATATTTCCGCAAAAAAAAATCACGATCACAATACTTCCCCTATATATACTTCGTATATAGGGAAAGTAAAAATGATAACATAAACCGAAATCATGATTACTATAAACGAAAATTTTTGTATGTAGTATTACACGTTCGGCCCGTTCTTCGCAAAAGTGATAACAATATCCGATTGATAACATTATCCGTGATTCTAATAAACGGCGTCTACTGTAATATTATAAATATATCAAAAATCTAAACCAAACAAAGTAGCAGAAATCTTTGGTCTATGCTTTTCAAATATTGCCGCTATTAAATTAAACGTTTGAAAAACCAAACCCAATTTACACTTAAAACTAATCGAAAAAGAGTTGGTTACTAAACTAAGGATATACATTAACGATTTGAATATATTAAAAAACAATCAACCCGGATTCGGAGTGCGTTAATTAACCAGAACAGCTAGCGTCGATCTTTTATAAGAAATCAACATCAAAATGGACCAAGGGATGTCTTTCGTGTGAGTTTGATACTATCGATCCTCAGTTTGTGCACGACAAATTGAATGCAATAGGCATTCGTGGTGTAGTGAACAATTTGATAGTATCATACTTAACCAACAGAAAAATATATTCTGAAGTGAATAAGAGTCCTCTTATTCCAGAACATACAAAATAAACAGGCACAGTTAAATACTAGGCTATTTCTGTTCATCAATGATCTTGTGAAACATTTAAGTGAAGGCCATATATTAACATATCGATAATTGTATCTGCCTTTACTCAATCAGAACTCCTAAAAAAAGTAAATGTACTGTCAAAATAAAACTAAGTGGTGCAACAAAAAAAAAACTATTTTTAAACAGAGATTAAATAAGAAAAAACTGAATGGCGCTTATTATTCTATTTTAAAATTAAAAGGTCTCTGATGGATATTGTCCAACAGAATCATTGATGAATATATATTACATATGTAATTTAGATATGGATAATCTAATCCATATCTAAATTACAATAAAGTTATTAATATGAGGTAGAACTAATACAAAAAGTTTGTTTGTTTCACAGAAACACTTAATATGATTTATATTTAATATGAAAAGAATGGAGAGTTGTATTTTAAACCAATTTGTTAAAAAAAAACATAATTATTACAAAAAGATAATTATTATTATTATTATATTATTTGAGTATATAATAAATTGCCCCACAAAATAAACTTAACTACTCGTTTAAGGAATTTACTAACGATGTCGTTTAAATAAATAAATGCTTTATTATCCTACAGATAAGTGTCCAATTACAGGATAATATAAATTACAAAATAACAACAAATAGGTTATGAACAATAAAATAAAATAAAATGCTGAAATAAAGTAATAAGGTAATTAAAATTAGGAACAGACGAAATAACATCAAAACAAAAACTACTAATTATAAGTTAGGGTAAACGTAAACAATAAATAGATATACAGAGATATATGTAAATAGCACAATTAGTTATAGCTGATTCTACAATTAACTGTATTTACTATTTTACTTAAAGTGTCGCTGAAAAGGTCAAGGTCATAGCAATATTTATTTACGTAAGAACACATCAAATAGATAGGAGAGTGTAAGCGATAATTAGTTTTGCAATTATCCAAATAAAAAAGATGACTCTGACAAGATCTATTAGACGGTACATAAAAGTTTAGTTTGGATAACAACGTCTTGTCCGATGTCTGTCCATTTAATAACTTATAAATAAATACAATTTGAGAAATGATACAACGCGCTTCAAGGCTTTGATATCCAAACTCGTCCAAGCGACCCGGATAGACAAAGTGATGAGGTAAATAAGTACCATGTTTGCGAAAGTAAAGGGTTTTTAAAAATTTACGTTGAACCTTTTCAAGAGCATTTATGTTTGCATTATAATACGGACTCCACACGACCAACGAGTACTCGAGTTTACTACGTATAAAACTGTTGTAAAAGGCAATTAGTGGTTCAAGATGGATAAACATTTTGGTATTTCGTAAGATAAATCCAAGAATCTTTTGGCAGTCAGAAACTATCTTTTGAATGTGATCTTTGAAACATAACTTATTATCTGTAAGTACCCCAAGGTCGTTAAAGTTAGTAACACATTCCAATGTCGAATCTAGAACTTTATAGTTGAAAAGTAAGTTACTGTGTTTTCTGCTAAATGATAGAACTTTGAATTTATTAGTATTAGGCTCTAATATATTTTCGATACACCAATCGACTAATAATGATATGTCATGTTGAAGAGTGACACAATCTGCTATACTAGTAATTTTATGATAAATTTTAATTTCATCAGCATACATAAGGTAATTCGAATTCAGTTTGGGAATAACGTTTATATACAGTAGGAAAAACAAGGGCCCTAAATTGGACCCTTGAAGAACCCACTAGTAGCAGTATATTCAAAAGATTTGAAACCATGCCCCACACAACGTTTTTCCTACTTGATAAATACGAAGAAATAAGGCTCAAGAGATTATAGTCCAAAAGCTGACAATTTCGTTAGTAATATATTGTGAGACTCTCTATCGAAAGCTTTGGTTAGAACAATATATATGACATCTGTTTGATAACGATTTTCAGGATTGCAAGAAATATCATCAACAAAATTTAATAAGTTCATCGTTGTTGATTTGCCTTTTAATCAATAAATGTGATATCACATTATATTTTTATATAATTTAGGACATATTTTTTAAATATTTTTTTGTTATTGTTAATATTATTATCTTATTTTAATGACGAATACATCCGCCAAATGTTATATCTGTGTAAAATTTAATTGCATCTTTAGAATGTATTGGTTGCAACTTAAATAAACGTAAATTTATTGAAATAAACTACTTTTTTAATGGGAAAATAGGTTTGAAAAGTAAACTCAAAAGAAATTAGGTAAGCATTTTAAATAACTGTAGATATTTTTCCAAATAGAATACATTTTGACATTGAGAATTATTTTTAGAGATAAATATAGTAAATACTTAGTCAGCAATCAACAAACAATTTAGTATGTATTCTAAATAGGCCTTGAATTTTGAATTATTGAATTATTATTCAATGGCCTTAACATCTATGTACAATTTAGTAACAGAGCAGTTTTTTTAGTTATAATAAAAATTGCTGTAACTAGAAACTATGTCATATGTGATATCGAATCAAAGAGTAAAAGATAATCTATGGAATGAGGCTATTGCCAAATATGGTTTCCATTTAAAAAAATGTAAGTTTGCGTCATATCTCTGAAAATAGTGGTAATAAAATTTTTCTGAATATATTTTATTAATCAGCGTAAAATTATCTACAACTTTGTCCTTACTTTTTTATCTGTAATAATAACCAAAATATATTGATTTAAAAAAAATTGACACTACTTTTTTCACAATATCTTGTTACCCTTGACTTTTTTGAAAACTTTGAAAGTGAAATTTTATTCATCTAGTGACACTACACTTCTTTCCCCATTTAACCGTTTTTCTAACTCTTAGAGTTTCCAAAATCCCCATAGAGAACATCTAAAAACCTGTATTTTTTCTATTCTTCGGTGTAAGTGCTTTTAATTATTATTTAAATGTGCTTTATAATCAAACAATTTCCTTGATTTTTGTCCTCTTTATTTTAAGTGTATATTCATAATATTTTGTACATAAATTAATATAAGAATAAAAATACAACTACCTGTTTTTAAAAATTAAAGCTTATCTAAATAATTCATTAGAAATTATGCTCCAGAATATAAATAAGTAGATCTGCACGTTTTTAAAAACAGCAGGGCGGGGGTTGTACGGTTGTACTTGTGGAAATTCCTTGATTTTGATACATTTGAGTAAAATTTATTCATAATTGGAATGGAAAAAATGTGTGACTACTTATTTTGTATTGAGAGTTCTAAAGATGGTGTAATTGAATGAGAAACTGGGATTTGTTTGAGTTTATGGATATTCTAAAATGTCTTGTACAAAAATGTTATTTAAAAAAGAGAAAACGGAACCCAATGTTAAATCAATGGCTTAAAAATTAAAATTAAATACTGTTATTATTATTATGCACACTTTATAAGGTCAGAACATTTAGATAGTTATTTATTTAATTATCATATTGGTCATAAAATGCTGTTACTTACCAGTAAATTATGTCCGTTACAATTCCTCCATTTATCAATGGGTTCTGCCTGTACACAAACATTCCCAAATTTGTTAAAGTGTTCAAGGAATGTAGTTTTTCCACTGCCGATATTTCCCTCGACTATAACGTTGAATGGCATCTTTTTGAAACTTCTTCCGCCCAAATTCGCCAATAATTTGCCTGTAAATGCCAAATTTATTTAGCGTCTTGTGACCAAAGCCAACGAACATAGAATGCGCGGTTTTTAACAGAACATTTAGGTTAGGAACCGGCGATATACCGCGCTCGTTATTTATTTAAATTACCTATCTAACGCATTGTGGATAAGTTTTATTATCTAGCTTTAACGGTGCCACTTATTCATGAGTCAATTTCTTTACCTTGGTTTATTTACATTTGGTGAAACAAAAACGTGTATTCCATATTATTGTTTTTATTTTTATTTACCCGACGCGTGTTTCAAAAATTCAAAATGGAAAGTGAAAGTAAAATTAGTGAAGGGCAAAATCAATCAAAAATGAGTACTCGATTATTCCAAATGATCGATCTGTTCGATCTTTTCCCCCTTCTTCAGAGACATGGTTAACTGTGCCGAAATTATGTTTTTATGCTAACGAATGATTTTCAAAATTTGAATGTTGGTGTTTTAAATTGTATAATATCTACAATGCTCATTTAATCTGATGTGTGCCGAAATTATGTTTTTATGCCAATCAATGATTTGCAAAATTTGAATTTTTGTATTTTAAATTGTATGTTAAGATGCTCTGATTTAAAAATCACAATCTAACTGTTCAATATTCAAACCTCCACAATTTGACCCTAAATTCCTGACTTGTTCATTTTATGTATTGGTGTTTTGCATTAAAAATTAAATTACAAATTTTAGTACTCAGTCTTGTTTAAAAAAAAAAAAATTTATGAACTTATTGTTCCAAAATATGTTATAATTTTTTTGTTTTCTCATGAGATACTCATTAAAGCTATATGGTGACAACTCAATGAGCAACTCTTTTATAGCTTGTTTAAAAAGAGTTAAAGGCATATTTCTTAATTTTGAGCTTAACTTATTAAAAAAATACTTAAACTTATTATTAAATGAAAGAAATGGTGTTTTAGGATTAAATCTATTAAAGTAATAAAATCTAATTTGACTTCTAGATTAACATTATTACAATCTTAAAGTGCAATTTATAGTCAGAGGTGGTATTTGTTGTGTGAAAACAAAGAGTTATCTGACATAAATATATACATTGTTATTTTGTATTTCAAGTACATACTTTCATTATGAATAATGTGTAATCAAAGCTACTCACAGTAAAATAAAATAAAAAGTAGTCTAAAAAAGTTAATTATTTTCATTATTTTAAAAATTGAAAATATACCACAAAGTTACAATTGCATAAGGAATTGAAATGAAAACAATGAATAAACAATGGAAAGTTAATATAGCACCAAATGCAATATTAAAATGAGGGTGAAAATAAAAATGGTGATGTGTCCATCATAGTACTTTCCCTATATTTTCTCGAAAACTATGAGATTTATGCAAAAAGGCTATTCTTAATAATTTATTCATTTTTTAATTCTCTACAATTATTTGTTATATAAATTTCATGTAACTCCAACAGTTAATTCGCAATTGTCAAAAAATATCTAAATTTTCAGTTTTTATTTTTTTTTCTCAAAAGTTAAAAATATTATGAAAAATATGTTTAAATAAAACTTGTTCAGTTTTCTATTCTCTTTAACTTTTGTTTGAACCGTTTTTTAAAATTTTTCATATTTAGAAAAATATTACCAAAAAACAAAAAAACGTCTCGAGTAAACATCCACTTCCGGTCTACGAATGTTTACCAAAAGCTTTTCAGTTCCAGTTTTTAAAGATAAAACCTTAAGTTTAAAGTTTCATCTCAATCGGATTATTCGTTTTTGAGATACAGCACCCACCGACAGACAGACAGACAGACAGACAGACGGACAGACAGACACACACACAGACACAAAAAATTTTTTTCCAGAAATTAGTGCAATGGACTCAGGGGACCTCAAAACGGATATTTCCGCAAAAAAAATTTTTCAAAAAAAAATCACGATCACAATACTTCCCCTATATTTCATATAGGGAAAGTAAAAATTCAATAAAATTTCATAACTGTTTTTATAAACAGTGACACAAAAATCGCATCAAGAAAGAATAGACAGTTTTTGACTAAACTTGACACAAGGATTTAACAATCAAAGGTAGCAACTGATATTTAAGTTGTAATGGTTTATTTGACAGGTCTTTCACTTTTTCTAACAATTTTATCAGGTGTATATTTTGCAAAATTTCATTGTTTGTATTAACCAAAACCACCTTTCTATGCTGCTATCAGGCATAGACTACAGAAGGTCGGGAATATCACAGAAGAGAAACTGGAGGACAAAGAAGAACAAATGAGATTCAAGACTGCCATATTCGACTTGACAAATTTTCCAGTACCAGATCAATGGACGACCTATACTTAGCTAAAGAGTTTATTTCAGAATCAGAACATTAACAGCTCAACATTGACAGCAATTTTTTTGAGGTGTAGGGTGCGAATGCACTGGAACCTAAAGTAGCATAGGGTGGTGTTTAGCGATGAATCCCAATGAACATCAAAGATTGGTCCTACTTGCCAGGGATTCATTTGAGACTCCAACCACTATTTTGGATTGACCTGTTCACTAGCTAGGTACTCCTTCATCAAATGCAAATTTTTCTATTCTGTAAATCTAGCAGTACTTTAGATAACGAAGTGGCCTAGGGAGACAAAATGTGGATTTAATAATTGCATCTATATGAACCAAGAGTGTGCTCAAAAGACAATTTACATTTTCTATTAATCATATTCAAATTTGCCTTTACTTTTTTATTTATCTCCACGTCAACAGTCAACATTACCTTTACTTTTTTTTATCACCTAAATGTGGTAATCAGATGGAAAATGCTGTGACATCATAAATTCAACAATTTTATTTGAAAAGCATTATCAAGTACCAATCTATAAAGTGCTTTTATTTCATTGATTGCTCTAACGGAATTTTCAGCATTGACACTATAAATTCTAAATGTATCACCTTTGTAATTAAGCAGATACATAAGCTTCAGTTTTTATTTTTGATCTGACATAATTAAATATGGTCGGAAATTGGTTCTAGATCTTACATTAAAATAAGGAATGCATTTGTTTATTACATCTCTGACAACACATTTTACTGCAATATGCCAATATCGTGTTTGTTAAATTTAATGTGTGATCATTATCACTAATTCATTTGGTAAAAGGATTATTACAGTAACAAAATCTGATGTTTATTGTTGTACATTAACTGTGAGTTTTTGAGATACACATTTACCCTTAACAAACCGTCACTATTATCTAAAAGTTAGGTTAGTGCCAATATTGTATTAAAGTCCTTAGGTTGTTGTAGCAAATTTACTAATAATTTTAGAGAATTACAAAACATTTCATCTATTGAAGATTACAAAACAAATCACTTATTGAAACAACTACTTTTCTGAGTAATACCTGCACAGATATTGAATTATACTAAAGTAATTTGTATGCTACAAAATAGAAAAGGTATCACTCAAAAAACTGCTATAACATATTTAATTTTTTTAGGTTTATTAGAGAGAAATGTATATATAAACCTTTATTTGGCATTATAATACCCTGGCCCCATCTTCTCTCATCCATTTTTTCACACTTTTACATCCATCTACCCAATTCTCTTTTACTCCTTTCCATTCCTTTGCCAAATGACTCCACGTATCCTTTCCTTCCTCACACAGCATGTATTCTCCGTATCCCTCTCCCATCTATTTCTTCTTCCCTCTCTCCTCTGTTCCACATTACACCCTTACCAAGATCACTCTTTCCTTTCTTCTGAAACGGTTATCCTCCAGGTGCCTTGGTATTCTCCCATGTATTTGCCACTCCCTATAATCCTCATTGTACTCCCTCTTCTTCATATACCCTTATCTATCTTGAGTCTCCACCTCTTTCGCCTTTTCATGCACTATTCTGCTACATTCACCCCTTGCTCCAGCTACTACTTCACGCTCCTCTTTGACAAACACACCCTCTCATATATTCTCCTCCTCCTTTCCATCTACCTATGCTTCCCTCCCATACCTCCTTCACCAATCTCTCCTGGTTTAATCACCACAGTTTCATTGCAGCTACTCTTCTTATGGTTTCACTCCACATGCTTTCCCTATTCGTTTCCTGAAGCAGTATGTTTTCGAGCGTCATTTTCTCTACCCCTAACATCTGTATCAGGAAACACTGCTGCTCTCTCTCCATGCTTTCATACCTCCTCCCCATACATCAAAATCAGTCTCAAGCACACTTCCCAAAGATCACAGGAAACTCTCACATTGCCATCCATCCACCTTCTTCATCTTTCTCTCACAACCCCCCCACACTTTCCTCGCTTTTCCATGTACCCACTTGATATGCTCCTAGAGATAAATAAATATATTCAAATTAGTTTTGCTTTGATGGCTATTCTATTTTGTAGCACACAATGGAGGTACCATTTGCAATTGAGATACAATTAATGGTGCTTTAGAGTGACAAGGGCAATCTTTTGAACAGGTTTATTTACACACACACACAAATACACAAATACGGCAGGAGGACCAAGTGGTTGATAGCCAAACACTACTACTGTTAAAACAAAATGATGTCCGATAGAGATAGAATAATAAATTAAAAATTACAATAGTCTGATGAAATGACAACTCTGTTGTTATGTTATGTTATACGTAGTATAAGTTTCACCCAGAAAACATATACCAACTAGGTCTACAGAAGACGAAACACATGATAATAAAATTTGAAAACATCACATGTTACATTATATTGTTTGTAATTTTTTTGTAATATCCGCCCGTTGTTTATAACCTCATTAATTGTTTTGCAGCTTTTGGATCGAAAGCTAATGTTTAACCACATCTCATGTGAATTTCACGAAAGAAAAAGTTGGTAGTTTCATTAAAAAAAGTAAGATTGAAATTTTGTAAATTAGTTTGGCACTTTCTTTTAAAACAAAACAAAAATAGCTTTGACTGTCCAACCTTTGTTAATGCATTTCATGATTACTAACATTGCTACAAATTGCAGCTAAACGAATTATTTCAGATAGTATGTATAATACTTCAAGTCATACCAGAATTGACCCAGGAATCCAAATATGCAATAACATACAGGGAGTACCATTTAAAAAATGTGACTTTGATATAAATCACCCTGTATAGCAATTGCAACTCAGTCAAAAATATTTTTAGATTACAGCCTTAAGGGTCCTCCACCATGTCACAATAACGGATTTAAAAAATGTATGTTAATAAACCCACAATCTTCCATCCAAACGCCCTGAATATACTTCTTCATAAGTGACACACTTTTTACAAGCCTCTCCATATTTATCTCACTCTGTGATTTAATATAGTATGGTAATTGAACTTCATTTTACTATGTAACAATTAAATAACTCTAGATTGAAGCAATCATAAATAAATTTCTTGTTTTTTTAACCATTTTTATTCAATAGTTTTTAGATGCTTCAAACTGTGTTAGTTCAAAGTGAAGTACTGTATGTTCTGCACATATTGCTCTTAATTCAGCCATGATACACTCTAGGCTTCAACAAGAACAGTACACAAATACAGAAAATGAATGAAAATGAAGAAACGGACTCATAGACTTAATGATAAGCTATTTTAGTTGGATAGCACTGCTTGTTCAATTTTGCTCTTTAATGATGCCACTTCTTGTTGCCAAGAATTGCTTCGATGATTTTTGACTGGCTGGTGATAATGCACTTAATATCCAATATCAAGGAACTGATGATAATTTTTATCTACGATTGTACAGAAAGTAGACGCTTTTTGCATCATTTTTCATTGTAAAAGTGGCTTTTTAAAGCACTAGTGCTTTTTTACGTTTTTATTGCACGGTAATGTCAAACTGTTTTTATTGCACAGAAATGTCAAATTTGATAGATGAATATATTTCGACGAAAAACTTATTTTTTTATTAATTGATACAAATAACTAATAAACTATAAATAAAATATATAATACAAACCAAATGGCAGATTTAAGAACTCTGAAGATTTCATTTAATGCAAGTCAAAGCGATTACAATTTTTTCCATAAATAATAATAGCCGCCGACATTTGTGCAACTTGTTTACTGGTTGCTAAGTAACGCTTTCATTAGTGCACTGCGGGTAAAATATGTTTTCATTAATTGAATTATTGAAATGACATTAAAATATTACTCATAAGAATATATTCTTTAAAATCCTTTACGATCGAAGATAAAATTTTGTAGGGCACACGTGTAAAAAGTTTCTTTATTGCACTCCTGGCTTTAAAAAAACTCGCTCGTTCCTCGCTTGTGTTTTTAAACGCCAGTTTGTGCAATAAAGCATCACTTTTTACACTTGTACCTTAAATAACTATTGTTTTGAGTAATGATTTTGATCACCACTAACACACAGTGTTTGTTGTAAGTAAGCACCTTTGAGAATAAAAATAAAAATCAATAAATGTAACTTTACAATACTGCTTGTAATTGTATTGGTATAATTTCTTTATCCAATGAAACGTTTTTCCCTAAAAATATGTAATTAAAGAAAATTAGTAGTATGTCGAAGGCAGAGACCGAAGGCTATCATTTTCCTAGCGAATTTTTTTTAGATCATTCTGAATTGTTTTAAGTTTTATCACCGACTACTGTGTGGTGAAAACTATTTATCTGCCTGAAGAAACCCCTGTATGGTGAAACATGTTGCAATAAACAACAATAAAGGTGAAACCTTCTGAATTCTGTTGTTTTTATTATAAAGTTTTATTCAATTAACATTTATATTAAATTAATGAATACAATTTATTTTTAAAAGTTAAAAAAAAAATAAGAAACGAACAAAATCATGTCAATTGAGGTTATAAAAAACATTTAAAATGTGACCGCAAATAAATTCTTACCAAATTGTGACAGTGCCATATCAATATCATTCCCAATACTACTGTATTCAATAAACTATGTTCAACTCAAACCACTTCCGAACAATTCGTATTTACGCTGTAACTTTTAAACTTAACATCGGCATCTTTAGAAACGTCAAAATTTTCCGATTAGAGTTACCAACTGCGCATACAAACATAATATTTTATTGTTTATATTATTATACATATTTATAGTCGAGTCGTCAAGAGCTGACAGTTACTCCTCGCTTTATATTATAGATGAATCGAGTTTAAGGTAAACGTCCATAACCAAATGTCAAGTAGCGCGGATGTGGTAGCTAGGATGTATGTTTACGTTCCCTATTCTTTAACATGACACGCATGTTTCGTCTTTCATTTAATCTGTTCCGGCCATTCTAGGATGATAGTAGAATGTATCAATGCTTAGTACAAAATATCATGACTATAGTTGAGCCGTCGATATAGCAATTACCTATCTCGTTCATGTGGTCTTCTATGGTATCTACGATAAGGTGATCATACGTCCAGATTTTTAACAATTTGTCCCGCGGCGTTTTAAAAAAGTCCTGATTTTTGTTAGAAAGAATGCACAAGCTAGAGAACGGCGGGAGACCGGGAAGGGAATATACGATTTTCGGTGGCCATATGGCTATTTCGCTAGGATATGAGTTTTATATTATTGTTGTTAATTTTATAATGTTAAACTTTTTATAATAATAACAAATACCTAATGAGAACTCATTATCGAAAACTGCTTATCAAAGTTCGCCTTGTTGATCAGTTTGCTCCATATGAACATTATTATATTTCCATATATGGGAATATCACAAGTACCTTATGATTTTTATTTAATAAAGCTAAATGATCATACACTGAATTAAAAAAATGTTTTAACCACAAATGGTTATTGTAAAAATATTATGTAATGTGTAGACATAATTATATACGTCTAAACAACACAGCACGACTCGAGATTCGACGTTTTATCGTCATTATCAAGTGATATCAGTTGACTGATGATGTGTTACACTAGTTATAGATTTTTTTCCCATGTACATATCATATTTCAAGAAAGTAATTATAGTGCGCAAAACACTTGAGGGATTGCTATTTGATACAATAGAACACAAATTACAAAAATGATAACTCTTTATTTACAATACAAACATATATGAATAAATAAATAATCATGTAACATTAAAAATAATATTAATAAATTCTTTTAATCAATTGGTTTTCTTCCTTTTCCATGTAGTTTTCCTAAAAAAAGATATAAAATAAAAATGTATTAATAATGAAAATTATTAATTTATATTTTTGTAACATTTAAAGAGACACTGCCAAGATTATAATTCTTAAGAAAATATCCTTTCAATAGTGTCACTAATGATATATAATAAATTATGTATAATCGTAGATATATACACAAAATACTCTTTATTTTGTGTCCATATATTTCGAGGACAATTTCCATCTTTATTGTATGTAATAACTTAAAAGTTAAAAACTGTGATCATTTTAAGTGCAATTAAAAAAAATGTTATATCATAATAAAATATTACAGTCCATATGTGTTTATATTTTAAAATATGAAACATTTCTTATATCTACAATGATGACAATCTGATATCTGGTCTAAACAAAGGTAATGTTTATACATTTTTAATAAAATTCATTGTTGTATTTTTTCATACTGTTGAATTTAGATTTCTTATATTTAATTACTATGAATAATACTTACTTGTAAGTATTTTTTCTATATTTCCTTTTTCTTCCTTTATGCCCCTTTAGAGCTATAGGTGGAACAACCCAATCATCAGCTACAAATACATCTTCATTAACGTTTTTATCCTTAGTTGCTGTTAACTTATCCACTTCTGCTCGAAACTTCTTTGTAATCCTTAAAAATTCCCCACCAAATTTTTCAAAATTCGCCTTTGTTACATACTGAATTTTAAGAAAGTCCTTCTCACAATCTGGTAAATGTGTTGACATTGTTTTAATTGCACTCAAATTCATAATTGAAGATAATGTACAATTACGTTCTAGTGCAAACTTTCGACAAGCTTCTAAAAGCTCTTCATGGCATTCGACTTTTAAATTGCTTATTTTTAGAGAATCAGATGTGGGAGAAGTGAGTAATGATGGTGAAGCTGATGTCCCAGGGGTACCATTTGGGTCAATACTTTTCTTAGTAGATGATATTCGGTTTTCAACAACTATCGTTATTTTTGCTGTAATAGGATTGAATATTAAGAATAACTTTTTTAGGACTACATACTTTCTAACTTTATTAAAATAAATTAAATAAACTTACTCTCGTCATTGAATAACGTCTGATAATTTGGGCCAGGTTTAACATAAACAGTTGGAAATTCGCCATTAAATGTGCAATGATCTGACAGAACTTTTTTAAACATTAATTCCTTTAGAATTCGATGAATATCATTTTTGCTTAGGTGAGCTCCAGCACCATAATATTTATACTTATCATGTTGACGTTCCATAATCTTCTTAATTTTTGATCCCTTATACACATCCACAATGTGCAGCATCGTAAAATTACTCTTGCTGGCAATGTCTTTCACTGTTTGTGCAATCTCCCGTGATTCTTTAGTAACTTCTATTCTTCTGTTTTCTTTAATATTTTCACAGTTATCGCAGGTGGTAGCTTTGTTTTCAATACAGTTTGAACGATCAAATTTTTCACCTAGGTGAAGGAGCTGCAAGTGGCGGCGGCAGTCAGTTTTGTTTTCACAATATTGTGCCATCTGTTGCACATTATCGAAATGTGCTTCTAAGGTTGATTTTGAACTTTTGTCCACTAAAACAATAAGTATTATAAAAATAATAATGTGCTTTTTTAAATTCATACATAACATAGTATAGAAAATAATGACAATAAATTATCCAATTTTATTATAATTGAACTTATACTACTCAATAGTATTAACATCTGCAAATTAAATATATGTGTTTATTTTCCTTACTCTGAATTAATTTTTGCAATCGAATAACATCACTATATGAATAAAATAAATAAGAGTATGCAGTTTCTCCATCCCTTCCACCTCTTCCTGATTCTTGGTAAAAAGCCTCCACAGATTTTGGAACAGAGTTATGAATAACAAATCGTACATCAGGTTTATCAATACCCATACCAAAAGCTATTGTGGCTACTATTACATGCTGGATATCATTCATCCACTCCCTTTGTACCTTTTCACGTTGTTTATCAGACAGCCCTATTAAAGAATAAAATAAAAAATATCATCCTTATAATATAATTATATAAAACACTTAAAACACCCTTACCTGCATGATAAGCTTTAGCTTTGATATCAAAAGTTGCTAATGAGGCAGCTAGCATCTCACAGTCCTTCCTGCAGAGGCAGTATATAATACCAGATTTTTTGAAAAACTTTGTTTTTATTAAGTGTGCAATTTGCCCAATGACAGTTTTAGAATCCTTGGGTAAAACTTTATACTTGATGTTTGGACGATTGAAACTTCTAATAAATGTTTTTACATTTTTTAAATTTAATATATTGATAACGTCTTGTTGAACCAATGTGGTTGCAGTAGCCGTTAAGCAGATAATGGGTACATTTGGATAGTTTTTCTTCAGAGAAGATAATTGTTTATAATCAGGTCTGTAATAAAATGAAATAAGTAAGAACATTTTTGTAAAAAAGTAATAGAGTAAACCATATATTGAATGTATTTAGTACTAATACATTAAATACTCTCACCTGAAGTCATGACCCCACTGAGACAGACAGTGAACTTCATCTATAACAAATCTTGCTAATTTGCCCCGCTTATGCAGTCCCCGCAGCATATCACACATAGCTCTTGAGGCGACTATTTTCTCAGGAGTTAAGTATAATAATTTAATTGAAGGTTCTTTCTGTGCTAACTTTGCCATGATTATTTCTGAATCTGATTTCGATACATCAGAACACATGTGTGCAGCAGGTATCTATAAAAAAGAGATGATCTGTTTTGCTTAGTATTCTCTACCATATTAATGTAATATATTTATATATAATGTTCTATCATATGAATTACATGTTATTATTAAATAATATATGCTTCTCATTTTATTCACATTGTTATTGCAAATTTTGCAAAATGCAAGTTGATAAGTTACTTAATACTAAAAATATATATAATAAAATTTTTACATCAAGAGCATTTAATTTATCCACTTGATCACTAATTAAAGCACGTAGAGGAGATATGACAACCGTAACACCTGGAGATAGTACTGCTGGTAATTGATAACACAAACTTTTTCCACCACCTGTCGGCATTAACACAAAGCAATCATGCTGTGCAAGACTGGCATTTATAATTTCCTCTTGATTGGGTCTATAATTTTGTAAACCAAATTTCACATGTAGAACCTCATTCATGATTTCTGTGTAGGGATATACTTTACGAAATTCAGCTGAAATGAAATATATATTAAATTATCTCCATCATATTCTGAATAAAATAATAACATAATTATAGCTTATATTTTAAATAATTTCCATAGCAATTTAAATAACAAATTTTACAATATAGAAAATCGATTTGCAATAAAAATAATACTTGCCAGTGTTATCATTTCTCGGTGGTAATTTATTATGGAAATTGCTCTCTACTGGATTAAATACTGTTTCTAAAATCGGTGTTTTTTTTTCATTTGTATCTGCTATAGAATCATTTCTAAATGACTCAGTATTTGTATCTGGTATAGACACATTATTAAATTCTTCATCATTATCCCAGTCAATATTTTCTATTAAAAATCGATCATAATCTTCAATAGCACTATTATAACTTTTGTTTGGAGAAGTCTCTGTAGAGCTGCAGCTGATAACACTATTCTCAGAGAACATCAATTTATTATTTGATAAATTATCCTGTTTATCCATATGTTTCTCATTACAACTTAAATTACTACTAGAATTGTTTATGTCTCTTCCTAGAATAATTAAATATATACCACAGGTCATAGATGTTCACAAAAAACATACCTTTGTGATTAAAAGCCTCAGATTCAGTGTTCAACTGATTAGATAATTCTGTTGTAGAACCTTCATGAGCTAAAATATATCATAAGAATATAAATAAATAAATGGTAAAAAAATAATGGCCACTAAAAATCAAAGTTTACTAAAAACACAAGTTTCAAGTGTGTGCTTAAAATACATACATACAACACTTCACCTTCAATTGAAAAAATCACACAATAAAAATTATTACGATTAAAACAGCCATCATCTTATTATTGCAATTATACTTGTGGTAAACATACATGGTAATATTTCAATTCTACTTTTTCTTAAAATTGAGACAATTGTAAAAATATAATTATACATGTTAATTTAAGATATGCTCTTAAAGAATTGGCTAATAGTAAGTAATACTTACAAGTATTAAATACTTTTCTACTTTGTGTAGCTGGAAATATTGTTTCATTAAACCCAGTTTTTATATTATCCAACTCGATTAATGGTCGCTTTGTAATTTTTTTAAATGTGAATTTTTTCTTCTTTTCTTCACCTACAAATAAGTATATGTTTAAGATTGCAATTTGTATCAAATAAGTCTAAAACCTTTTGTATCATTTTCTGATTTAGTGGAATCAACACGTGGAGATGGTATATCAAAACCTGTTTTAAAATCTATTTCTTCTTGAGAAGACCTCCATGATGTGTCTAAATCATCTTCAGATTTATGTGATGCTAAATCTTCCAGTTTTTTACTGCTTAAACTAATTCTGAAAAAAAGATCATTAGGGTGGGTCAAAATCTTACATTATATATATATATATATATATATATATATATATATATATATATATATATATATATATATATACAGGGTGTTCAATTTAAGTGAAGAAATTGAACTACACATCGAATTAAAAATTATTATAATTAAAATTTGTTCGCCTCGGGGAGCATCTATTGATATGTAACTCGACTCACTACCCTCAACCCCCTAGGGGATAGGGGGTGATAAATAGAAAAGTTAAATAGAAACCACCATTTTTTTGTACGGATTTGAATACTCCGGGAAAAAATAAGAAAGTTTTATCTGAAATGTTTTTTGGTATTCGTGACAGACGACGCTATAATCGACAAAATTCAAAATTGGCAAAAATCATTGAAAAATGAGAATTTCCTGAGAAATACGACGGGGCTCCGTAAAATAAGGTTCCCTATGCTGATGAGAAATAATGCGACATTCTGGAAGAAATGTAAAACACTGTCTTAGACTGTTTAACTTTTCTATTTCTCACCACCCACCCCCAAGGAGGCTGAGGGTAGTGGGTCGAGTTTCGTATCATTAGATGTCCCCCTCCGAGGTGAACAAATTTTAATTATAATTTTTTTTCATTCGATGCGTAGTTTTCGAGATATTTCAATGTCTTCACTTAAATTGAACACCCTGTATATATATTTTATATTAATTGTCAAAACAGTTGTATATAGATGTTACAACCTCTTAAATACTACTAAATAGAACAAGTATTATTAATTCAGGATAATTTTCAAGTACAAAATAGGTTTTATTGACACAGGCCTAATTTTCTAAATTAAATATGTAATTAATAACTCACCTATTTGCTTTAATTTCTTGTATTTTTGAAGTTGTAACTAATCCAGCAGTTCTCCCAGATACCAAGGAAACAATCTCACCATCAGGTTTCAATTTTGGGTCCTTTGTGGACAGCAAAGAACTTCGTTTCTTTATGAACTGTAGCAGATCCAATTTATCGGCCTCCTGTTTGCTTGCACGAACTGCTTTAAAATTATCCACTAAACTCTTTAAATTTGGAGGATGTTTAGTATTCCGTAATATGTTTGTGTCTGTCTTCATGGGTTGAACATTACTTGCACTCTTCACTATATTAGTTTTTGTAGTAATTGGTAAGGTATTCTTTGTTACATTTTTTGTGGAGAGATTCTTCAAAGGTAAAGTTTTTTTTACCACTGCACTATTTTTACTTGGTTTATCCTCCAGAATTTCCAGGAGTGAAGTGGTTGACAGTACCGTGTTTTTGATTGGAGATTGATAAGGGCGACTTTTAATTGGGGAATCAGTGCCAGTACCATTATGTTTTTGTTCTTTTAATTTTTTAAATTCAAATTTTTTCTTGGGTTTATCACTGCTTGATAACATGTTTCATTTATTTAGCTTAAAGAAAAGTTAATATAACAATAATTTTAATAGTACTGAATTGGTATAACATAATAGAAATACACAGCCACACATTAATTTTATAAACTATTGCCCTAAAAAGGCCCAATAGATCTTCTAGAATCTTTGGAAATTCATAAAACTGCAATTTTTAATTGTAATATAATCCTATACAAAACCTTTATTTGGCATTTTCCTCTATTATAATACATGACTTATTATTATACTCTGCTATTTCTGACTTCTTCTCTCATCTACTCACTCTTTCACACTCATTTCTCTGCCAGATGACTCCACTTATTACTTCTATCCTTGGACAGCACGCTTTCACCATATCTCTCACTCATCCATTTATTTCTCCATCTCTTCTCCATCCCACATTCTGCTTTTGCCAAGGACACCCACTCTTCTTTTCTGAAATGGTATGTATCTGCCACCTCCACTATTTTCCATTCATTCTTGTCTCTTTTGCTTTGCCACCTCCTTCGTCTTCATATACACACTCTTCTTGTGCCACTCCCTTAAGATCCCCTCTGAGAAACCAACACACATACATTCCTTTTTGCTCACCATTTCTGTGTCCATACTTCTCTTCCCTACCAGTATGTATTCAGGCGTCGATTTCTCCACACACTTCAAGAACCACCACTGTTTTCTCCCCAACCTTTCATACCTACTCCCAGTATACGAGATTGATCACACACACATTCCATAGGTCACATGTCACTCTCGCATTATTATCCATCCACCTTCCCCAGTTTTCTCTCACTAGCCCCAGTCACTTTGTTCGCCATCTCCTGTACCCGCTTGATTTTCTACTCATAACTCTTAAACATAAACCATAGATACTTGACAACTCTCAATCACCTCTCCCTTCCATTCTAGCTCTTTTATCGTTCCCTTCCTTCCTTTATTCCTAAATATGCATTTAAAATTAAATCTCTCCTGTCCATGTATTTCTCCACTCTTGCTAACATCTCTTGTATTCCTTCCCATACCATGTCATCCGCATACGTCAGCATCCAAACCTTACTTCTCCCCATCACCACTCCTATTAAACCTCTTTATATTTACCGCCTAATAGTCAAAATATGGTCTAAATTGGAATTTATTAGAAATAAGTAAATCCAACCATAATCTGTCAATGGCCTAAGTGGAAACTATAATTTAATATGCATTTATATAATCCTATTTAACAAAAACAAATACATCATGACATAAAACAAATAAAAATAATAATCTTATATTTCAGTGAATTGTTAAGAAATTAGCTTTAGAATTTCAAATAAAAACAATTCTTAATGTAAATACAAAATAAAAGCCAATAGTTGTGGGTGTTATTAGATATTTAATGAAATGTTAAAGCTAGGTTAGCTTTAAAAATTTTATCACCAATTGTTTAATTTTCAAAATGGGCTAAATAAAACTGTTATATTATAAACAGTCCAAAATTATCTCACTTTTGTGTATGTTAGGTTATGTTTCTATTCTTATTTCATAGTCACTTATTTTTATGTCCTTACCTTTAAATAATTAATAAAATTCTCTTTGTATATACATTTCTTGTAATCACAACTTTCTCAAATAGTTTTAAACACACATAATAACTAGCACAAAATTAATATGTCAAGTTCAGAAAAGGCGCTATTTCTTCGCTTCTAAAATTCGATTAGCCTATAATTATATGAGGTCTTCTCATATTGGTTTCTCCGAATAGTCGATTAGTCATAAAATACGGTAATTACCAAGTAGGGGATATAATTTTACTGAAATTGAAATGGAAAGTCATTATTATATTAAAAAGTACAATCAAATGAATTATAGTAATGTATAAAAATTTAATGTATAACACATAGGAAAAAGATAGATAAATTTAGATTTTATCTATAACTAAATATAAAATACAATACGATACAAAGATAATGTTTACATTCGTTTAGTTTTATTTTGTTTTGTAATATTAAAAATTGGTTTTGAATCGGGTTTAGCTCACACAGCACGGTTGGCTATACTGCTTCTAAAATACATACCTATAAATTTAATGTGATTTCAAAACTTTACATTTCAGTTTAATTAGACGTAAAACTACAATATAAAAGTTTATATTATTATTTTGTTTAGAGATTGATATATATTTGCAAAATATATATTTTTTATTTTATTTTCTACTAGGCATTATTATATATAATAACGATAAACGATCAAATTTTGCAATTTGTTCTATTATTTTTTTAACACCTCGTATTAGCAGAGAGTCCTGTACTATGGTCATGTTTCCTATGGTTCTGAACGACATGAGCTGCCATCTATATATTGAGTTAGGAAAGAGATTTATGTCAATATTCATGATTGCTACTTTGTGATTACAATTTGTCAAAATGACAGTTGGAATTGGTTGAAATCAGCGAACAAATAAGAATTTGTTGTTTCAAGATAGTTGCTTGCTTTTTACCTTATTTAATAGAATTTTTTTGTGAACGTTGAACAGATGCTACGACCTACGTGAGCACCTCTAATCATGTCAGAGCCCAGCTTAACAGTAAGTACATATTTTGAAAGACACGAGGTTAGTCAATAGTTATAATTAAAAAGGAACTAATATTTTGCTCTGTTACAGGACACCACAAATGATAGTGAGAGCATCGAAGAGGAGATTGAGCCCAAATTAAAATATGTACGCTTGATGAATGATTTGGAGAGTATACTTCTGAAGGACGCTGCCAGTTGTATTGCCGTTCATCCAAAGGTAAACATTCATGCATTATATGTAAATAAAATTTTATCAAGTAGATAAGTATAATAGGATACTGTTTATTTTTGTATATTACAATAACTATGTAAAATAAAATATTTAACAATCTAATGAGTAACTAAATATTTAGTTATAAATACATATATGCATTAATATATGTTATTAAAGTAATCTAAAACAACAATAGAATTTAGTTTAGTAAGTGTTGTCTATTGCATAATCTTAAAGATATATATATCATGACTATTTTTAAGAAATACAAATTGTAATTACTAACTTAAATGCTCTGTATAAAACATTATTATTATCTTTCTACTATAACTTGGTTTTCCTAATAATTAAAAATCATATTTTATAGTATACAGTTGAAAAACTTGTTTAACCTCTTCCAGCACAATTATTTTTTGAAAGTAATGTGATTGTGCCCGGGAAATCTCGGGCGTATGTGGGAAGTGGTTAATTAATGAATTGTTTAATTGATATCAAAATTAAATTGTTTTTATTTTACATCTTGTAATGTTAAGAAATATATAGATTCACTAACAAGAGGTTAAATCATCCTAAATGACCTTTAATGTTTATTATTAACAAACCTCTTAGATTAAATATAATATTATAATTAAGAATAATTTTTTAATTGTTTCTTTTGAAATTTATCTTTTTTATGCATTAATCAACATAACTACATAATTGTGTGCTTTACCCTACTGTTGATGTTCATCTTTAGGTTACCAAATTTGATTATGTATGTGTAGACACATTAATAACCCAATTACAAAAATAGTAAAAAAAATCATTAATAATACATACATAGTTAAATATGGAATTTTATATACATTTGTTGTTATTAATATTATGAAATTGTTACATTCTTAGCAATTCTGTCAAAGTAAATCTGGGTTACTCAATTATGAACAATATAAATAGTGACAACTTCCTATTAATCTGTAATAATAAGCATATTAATTTTTTTTAGTTTATTTGTTTGGGATCGCATTGGGGAGTGATTAACTTATTGGATCATCAAGGTAACCTGATAAAGGGTGTTAATTTACGGTCCCACACTGTAGCGGTGAACCAAATTTCCATAGACATAAAAGGTGATTTTATTGGAACTTGTTCAGATGATGGAAAGGTTTTCATTCATGGCTTATATTCTGATGATAACAACCAGCACATGAATGTTGGACGACTAGTTAAAACGATTGCTTTGGATCCGTATTATTTTAAAGCCTCATCTGCGCGAAGATTTATTACAGGTAAAAATAGTACAGTAAACTCAATCCTATAATAAAATAATTTGATTATAAGCTAATTTCTTTTTTGTAAAATCAAAAAAAAAATCATATAAACTGAAATAAATATTAGTAAATAAATATATGTATATATTAATTTGTAAATCATTTTATATTTATTTATTTAGGTGATGATAAGCTGACATTGTATGAAAAAACATTTCTGGGTCGTCTACGATCAACAGTTCTATGTGAAAGTGAAGGTTACGTCCGTAGTTTGGCCTGGGGTGAAAATTTCATCGCCTGGGCTAGTGATGTTGGGGTTCGAGTGTACGATATAAATGCCAGATGCTCTTTAGGTTTAATCAAATGGGAGGAACATCCTGGGTAAGTAATAACCACTTTATTATTAATTCTTTGTTCATGTTCTCATTCTCTTACAGAATTGCTATTAACAAATTCCGGTGTAATCTTCGCTGGGCTGATAGTAGAACTTTACTTATTGGCTGGGTTGACACGGTAAGAGTTTGTGTGATCCGGAAAAGAAGCACCAATGAACTTGCCAACCGAGACCAGCCTGAGTACCTTGTTGATCCTGGTTCGTATAGTTAAGTTAATAATTGCATATGAGAAATAGTATTAATCAAATAACTGTAAGTCAAGGAAATAACAAATAATGTGCATTGTGATTTTTTTTGTCATAATACAAAAATTAATTTAACAATATTAATTATTTTTCAGTTTCAACGTTTAAAACAGAATTTTACATAAGTGGGATTGCTCCATTAGATCATCAGCTGGTTTTGTTGGGTTTTTCAAAGGAATTAGATGAGGACAATAAATCTCTGCGTCCACAACTATACATAGTTGAATACAGTGATAATGATTATACAGATATTTGTACAGATAGTCTGTCATTGCGTGGTTACAAAGACTACAGTGTTAATGAATACCATTTAGATGTTCTTATTGAGGAGAACCGGTTTTTCATTGTTGCGCCCAAAGATATTGTGATAGCTAGTCCATATGATTTAGATGATAGAATACAGTGGCTTATTCAACATAGGTAAGAATTTAATTTTGAATTATATACAATTCCTTTTACCAAATCAAAACTTCATAAAAATAAATTATCAGTAATAAAAATCACACTTATTTATATTAATGAAAGCCAGTAAATGTAAAAGAACTCTAATGTAAAGTAATAATTACTTATTTGTGGGTAGTCATATTATTTATATTATGCAATATAAATATAAAAATTAAGAGTATTAAAAAATAAAAATAAAAAGGTGTAAATTTCAACCTTTAAATAGAAATTAATTTTATACTCTATTTAAGAATGATATTCTTTTTGGCCATGTAAGAAAGTGTTTAGAAATCAATTTTTTTAATTTTAAATATTTTCTAGTAAATTTGAAGAAGCATTGGAAGCAATAACTCAATCAAATGCCAGGGAAAATCGAAAATTCACAATAGAGAATATTGGTGTAGCTTATTTAGACAATTTGCTCAGCAAGAAGATGTACACGGAGGCGGGGGAACTTTGCTACAGGATTTTTGGGAGAAATAAGTCTCTATGGGAAGAGGAAATTTTTAAATTTGCTACAGTCAGGCAGCTCAGGTAATTTATAATTTAACTAAACTTGGTAAAAGTAAATTATATTGGTTTGGTTTATAACATAATCAACTTATTATATTATATATTTGTTTCAGATCTGTGAGTCCATATATACCTTGCTCATTAGATTGTAGATTGGATAAACATATTTATGAAATGGTGCTTTATGAATATTTGAAAACAGATTCTCAGGTAACTTTTTGGTTTTCAATATAAGTATTATTTCTTAGTATTTATTGTAATGCTTTATTTATAATTTATAGGGATTTTTAAAATTATTAAAGGAGTGGGACTATCGACTGTATAACACTGCTGCAGTTATAAATGCAGTTCTAGAACAACTTATTGTTTGCAATGGAGATAAAGAGCTCTATTTTGAATCTTTGGCCTTGTTATATAGTTATGAAAAGCAGTATGACAAGAGTTTGTCCATGTATCTTTCGTAAGTATTTTTATTAATAGCCTTAATTAATTGTTTAACTACAATATTATTACAAAATCTCAATTAATTAAATTAAGAATATAATAGGGCATCAATTAATAAATATAATTTTTGTATTGCCTGTTTATGGTATATGCTTATGATTTAAAACTAAACTGTTATGAATAAGGAAATAAATAATTATTCACAATGTGATTGAGACCAGTATTGTAGTTTGACGAATTTGCTATCGAACAGAAAATAATATCTCTTCATTTTTGCTCACTTGCTATAATACCATCACTAGATAGATTAATTTATAAAGGAACATTTCTAGTGAGACACAATACCTTTACCTTTAATGTATCATCTCTATGAGAATTTACTATTTCACACATGTTAATTAATGTTATTCAATGAGTTATAGGAATTTCTTAAAGTTAATGTAAATAATTAATAGTTTTAATGTTGTAGCATACAAAACAAGGATGTTTTCACCCTAATACAGAAACACAAATTGCATAATGTGATAGAAAATATGATTGTGCAGTTAATGAATCTCGATTGCAATAAAGCAATTGCTCTATTCCTGGAGAATAACCAAGTACCAGCTGAAGTAATCGTTAACAAGCTAACGCAAACCAAAAACGATAAATTGCTGTATCGGGTAAGTTTAAATTACTTTTTCTATTATTCAAATTAAATGAGCTATAAATTCATTCAGATACAACACACTCTATCTATTAATAAATATTTTAATTTATTGGTAACTTTTTTTTAGTATTTAGATGCTCATGATAAATATGATACCAAGAAACAGTATCATGGTATGTTGGTTAAGCTCTATGCAGCTTTTGATCGTGAAAAATTATTACCTCTTCTTCAAAGGTCAGATCATTATCCAATACAAGAAGCACTAAATATATGTGAAAGAAAGAAGTACTACAAAGAAATGGTTTATTTACTAGGTAAGGTAGACATTTTGAAAATTTACTTAAATATTATAGTTCATGTTTTAATTTTACTATAAAAAATGTTGTTTTGGATAAGTGTTATTATTTTTTGATTTTGTGTTTCAACTTGTTAGTACATGTTTTATAATTGGAAAGGTATTTATCAATTTTCAAAGGTATACCAAATACTAAAATGTATCGAAAATTGAAAAATACTTATTAGAATTCTTAAATTAAACAAAATGTAAAAGATAAACAACAATCTTTAACCTTTAAAAAGTTAATTAAATTCTGCATTTGATGCACCAAAACAAGTTAGTAGTTCCATTAAATAAAAATCAAGTTACCCATGATTGAAATTATCCTAAAGTTTGCAGTTTGCAATTTAATCTTCAAAGTTCCAAAAAATGTTATTAAGTTAAATTCTTAATAATAGAACATTTTATATGATCTGTCTGAAATATATTGTTGTTGATTTTCATAATATAATACATCATTTCAGCTATTATGTCCCAAAGTTTTTCAAGTTACATACCAGTCTTCCAAATTTGTCAGTAAATGACATTATTCTATCATTCTATCATTATTTCTGTAGAGGTGCAACGTTCGTATACCACTACTTACACTTTCTTTGTTGTTAATTTTAATGGTGAAACTATTAAAAATCGTTAGAGTATTGTATCAATGACTGACATTTAGAATAGGCTATGCTTATTGTTTACTGTGGCTAATTGATTTTTAATCATTTACATTTTTATATTCAGAAAAAAATATCCTATTGGATGAGTAAAAAATATGTATATACATTTGAAAAAAAAAGTTGATTGACTTTTGTGTCAAAAACTGGATGCAAAAAATATAGTTCAGTTTATGTTGAAGTCTTTTATAATTTATTTAACTTGATGTTTTGTTTATTCAAATCACTTAAAAATTAGGCATGATACAACACCAAAGGTTTTTTGTCAGTCACCGTGTATTATGAAGCCAATTAAATTTATAATTGAATTTTTTTCTGCTATTTATAGTGAACTGTTACAATTTTTTGTATTATAAACTCATTTTTAGAAATCATTGGAGATCCAAAAGAGGCTTTGCAAATACTGATACAGAAATTGAAGGATATCAAAGAAGCAATGACTTTTTGTCAGCGACAAAATGATCCTGATTTATGGAATGATCTAATAAATTACTCTCTAAATAATGAGGAATTTGTTGCATACCTCTTGCAAAATCTGGGTACTTACATGGATCCTACCATACTAGCCCAGAAGATACCGGGCGACATGAAGATACCTGATTTGAAGAATTCCTTAGTCAAAATGCTGTGTACATATAATTTACAAGTAAGTTAGAAAAGCAATTTGAATGAAATAATATTATTTTTTGTAAATTTTGTTTTATTTATTTCATGTATGTAATATTGTTATTTATATTTCTATCAATTATATCATTGAATCAAATGAATTACTTTAAATATAAGTTTTACAAACAATTTATTACTTTAATAGCAACATTTCTAAAAGATTGGTTTAATAATAAATAAAAAAGTGTGGTAAAATCATATTAATTAAGTAACAAACACATGAGTAAATTTGAAACATTTGAATTAAAACATTTGTTATTTTCCATATTAATATATTCAGTTTCCTGACACGTGTTTCGGGTAATTACAACCATTATCAAAGGATGATACAGTGAATACTATACCATACAAACAAGGTAGAATAATATACAGTGAATACTGTATTCACTGAATCATCCTTTGATATGGTTGTAATTAACCGAAACACGTGTCAGGAAACTGAATATATTAATATGGAAAATAACAAGTGTTTTAATTCAAATGTTTCTATTATACTTTTCCATTAAGTGTGAACTTTATGAGCAAATTTTGTTATCCTTTTTTTTTGAGTGAGACAGTTTAATTTTCTTATCATTATTGATGCAGATTATTTTTTTTTTTAGTTATACAACTCTATGTGCTTTACAAAAATTATAAAATGTTGCTAAAAAATAGATAAATCTAAATGACAAAAATTTTAACACTCATAACTGAAAAAATCATACTAATGATTCTATACTAATAATTTTCTTTTAGATTGGCCCATTCTAAAAGAAAATTACAAGTGCTTATTATACAATCTGTTTAAAGTAACATATATAATTGATTTTATTATTAAATGAACGAAAGAAAACTGGCAGATTTTACAGTTATTAATATTTCTTCCAGGTTTCATTTCATGAAGGATGTAAAAAAATTCTAGTCTCTGACTATTTTAACCTTCACAGCAAATTAGTTAGATTCCAACAGAAAGGAGTCATGGTGTCTGATGAACTAGTCTGTAGAGGCTGCCATGGAAAAATATTACAAACAGGTAAAGAAAATATCACCTCAAGACAGTAATGTATTATAAAAGATGGAAAATATTTTTTCAATGCATGTTCATGTTGAATATAGAAGACTTCTATTATTTAATATGGCAGTGAAACTACACAAATATTAAAAAAATATATTACTTATAATGGTATAAAATTTATTTAAATTATATACATGGTATTTCAGATTCATCTAGAAAAAATGACATAATCGTGTTTAATTGCAAACATTCATTCCATAAACAGTGCCATAACAGTGATAGATGTGGCATATGTAATGAAGCAACAACAAACTATCACATTTCTACCAACTTAAATTAATTCCATGTAAGTATAACTTTTGTAAAAATACATTTTTATTATTTCTGATTTTTTGGATACAAACAATTAATTGAAATATTCATTATGGGGTAATGGACTGGAAATATACGAACCAAAATACTTGAAGGTGTGATGTAAGATATCAGGCGGTCTTAGTAACAGGATTGAGTTGATGTAATCTGCCATAATATCATGGAGTTCTGGATGATCTAATTTATATGAACGATTTTTCATCATACATATTTCCTGTGGAATTATTAATTGTGAAAATTATTTTTAAAATATATAATTTGAGTGATAAGTACAATATTTAATTTACATATAATTATTTATGCAGTATGTTTGTAATTTTTTAATTAGTTTTACAGTTTAAGTAATAATAATAATTAATTTTATTAAACATTAATTTAGTTAAGTCACCCCTATGATTTGTTAAAATATGTAATAAGTTTAATTTTTCTCCACAATTTTTCGGTACTTTGATATACATATTTTTTGTAGATATGTGTCTATTTCAATATCCCTTTCACATACTACATAAAAAATTAAAATATAATATGGTCATATTTCAACAAAGAACTTGGTCTTTTCAATTAATCATAGTAGTTATTATTTGATTTTTTTAATAAATAGAAATATTTATAAACTCTTAATAAAAGTAGTAATTAACTTTTATAAACTATTTAATATTCCATCTACCACCATTTGGAATTTGCCTATATTAATAATAATGTATTCTGTCATAAAAAAAACATACCTTTTCATCCAAATATTCACTTAGTAACTGCATATCAGTTTCCCAAGAATCCTTGACTAGGATATCATTATATTCTGTTACTTTATCATTTGATATATTTAATTTTGGATTAATATGTAGAACATAATCACACGAGTACCATTCTTGCTTAATTATCTGTCCTAAAATATAAATCAAAATGAGTATAATATGAATTAACTTATTTTAAAACTAATTAAATGAATACAAACCATGCAATGTTAATATTGTAATGCTTATATGTTCAATACCGCACTCTTCAATGATGGTTCTTTTAATTCTACAGATATCCAGTTTTTTCTGTTCTACCTTACCACCCTCAGGTCCGAAACATTCCTGCAAGTCTTTCAGTTTACGTACTTATAAAAATTATATTTTTACCTTACATAAATGTTTTTACATAAATCACCATTTATGTAGCAACATGCTAGCTCGAATTTGCCTATATATCGTGTAATTGCCAAGTAACGCATTAAAATAAAGTTTGCTCCTTCTGAAATATAGTTCCTTGCTTTTGGTATGCTGTATAGTTTTCTGTCATCAATGTCTTCTGCTGAAGATGTATGTTTTACATAGTACCACCTTTTCTTTAGTTCTGTGTACAAGGCCTTTTCATTTATCACATTATCCTGAATAATGAATCTGCAAAATTATTTTAAGCATTTTAATTATAATAAAGTCACTTTATAAAAACTTAATATAATTATGGATTAAAAGTTTGCTTGCCCAAACAATTTACACTTTAGATCATCTATATCATACTCAACTTTAAATACTATGAATTTGAAAAATATAAAAATGTAAACCGTTTTTATTGATAAAAAAGGCTTACAGTATAGCCATTAAATCTAAATAGGATATTATTATATTTATTTTCTATATTCCTTCATTGTAAATGTAAAGTATATTAAATTTTACTAACTCTTTTCTTAACTCCTCTAGAGTGTGAAGATTTCTATCCACCCAAGATGTAATGTTGGAGCCACCATTGCAGCCATCGACGTCGATCTGCGAAGAAACATGTACGATCATCTTGCTGTAGCCATACGAGTTCTGTTCCTCTAGGCTGTCCTCAGGAGGTAGTAGCAATTCGTCCTCATTGATGGGTGGTGGTAGGACACCCTCAATCATGCTGCCACCATCCGTGTGATCCTTTATACCCTCAGCGTCGAGGAACTTCATAAGTTTCACTTCGAACTCCTCCATCTGTCGTTCGACAGGCTGCTTGCCTTCAGCTTTCTGCACATCTATGCATATACCGCCCACGGGCACGAGCTTTAGTTCCCCACCTGTATCCTCCAATTTACTCACTATTAGATGCTCTCGAAAAATCAGTTTTTCGTACATTACTTCATCTATGGACAATAAATTGAGTATACAGGTGTTCTTGTAGTTAACGCAAAAGATAAGTTATTGTCACCATGTAACTTTCTAGAAAGTATTCTTATAAAGTTATAAGCAGTATGGTAGTAACTGTTAACTGTAAAAGTAATCACCACATTAGTAATTCATTATTAATGTGATAAATATGCATGTGGAAATCATATTCTTGACTTCTTTTTATTATCTTCCTAGAGTTTGCAATATCTGATTTCAAATACTTGCTTAATAAAAGATGTTTAATTACTGTGTTGAGTCATCAAAATTTGAAGGTGGTAAGAAAGCATCAAACTATTTTTTTTTCTATGTAACTAGACAACAGTTAAATATAACGTCAATTTCTAATGATTATAAACTAAATATATTATAGAGGAAACTTTTAAGTGTTAATTGGCCAATTAAGTATTTTAATGTGTGTATTTATCAGAGTATATTATAATAAATTTTTGGCCTGTCAAAAATGCAAGTTAAGTTAATTATACTATTTTTATTTCTTTACAATAGAAAAATTTATATCAGCTATATAAAAATTATACCACTTAGCTGGTATTATGTTCATTAGATTATTATAAAATAATGTATTATTGTTAAAATATTTAAATTTTGCACCTGTAAAATCTGTGGTGATTACCATTACAAGTTCTATATATTGCATTTAAATAATGAATCGCGTCATGTGCCTCGCCCGTGGCGTAAAAGTAATGTATATTAATGTATAAAGTTAAATTTAATTTATTTAACCCTCGATATTTTTATATATTTATATAACAAAGGCTTTTTTATTTTTGAACTACCAGTTTATACATTCAAGATTATATTTTTCTTTTAGTTTATATTGTAGCTAATATATACTATAACATACTTGTTCTCTAAGGAGCTCAATAATTATGAATTCAGAAATAAATCTTACCAATTTCAAAATCGACTATTGCTTTCATCATGTTAAAGAGTCCATGCTGGTTGTGTGTGGAGCATTTCATGCTGTACCTCTTTTTCAGATCTGCATTAAGGGTAGTTTTATCCAGCATATCATCCAAAGCATTTTGTGCAGCAAGTAAACCAGTTATTGAGTGAGTTGATTCCTTCATAGATTGTTTAACTATCTTCGTGAGAATGTCATGAATAAACATTTTTACAGGAGGCAGTTCCTCGCTTTCTCCTGTTTGTTCCAGGTAATTACCCATAGCTTCCTCTTGTTCATCCATTTCTTTAAGAATTTTGTTCTGTCAAATCACAAATTTTGTTTGAAATAAACAAACGCGGCAATGTGAAAGTTTGATAATGTAGATACCTGTAAAATCGAAAGATAACCGAAACGAAACGAAATCTGTAAAAAGTAACAATTAAACGATTGAAAAATGCCAGTCACGAATAATGTAATTTGTAAATCCATTTAATTTTATTTAGGATTTAGAAAATATTCAATACAAATTAAAATCGCTCAGCTAGTAATTATTAAACTCAATTATATGAAACATCCATCAATTACATTTCATATTTACAAATGATAAAACGTTGTGATATGGTCAAATGTCATTTTGTACTTATCCCAAAATTTAACTATTGTCTGTTCTTTAAATTGGTTTTATTATTATGTACAAATTGACTCAAATGTATGTTTAATACTTAAAATTTTTATGTGGATATTTCAAATATTAAAGATAAATTTGAGCCAATTTGTACAAAAAAGTATAATAATTCAATGTTTAATTTGACATCCGACCACTGTGGCGGTGGTAGGTGGATGACTTGGGTATACATTACATATAACCTCTTTTAATGTCAGTCTATGGTTTGCAGTCGACCGAAAGGATTGTTATTAAATTTTGAATAATCTATTTATCACTTGGAATTAAATTAAGAAACTACAACAATGGTAAGTCAATTTTTGGGCTCTACATATTTGGTTAAGGGTTATAGGGCTAAACTTTGTAATTAATTACATTTCATTACTTTGCAGTTTGAGGTTAAGTTTAATGACAAAGCGGTATTTATGTTCTTTCATCAACATATCTATTAGTTATTAAATTTAGAGAAAATAATTTTATATACAATTCCATTTTAAATATTCAATTTACACATTAAGTTCTTTTATTGTATTTTTTTAACAATTACAAAATTTTAGTTAATATATTGAAGCTTATATTGGTTATGTTACTCTTAAGCAAATCTTGATCACATTTTGTATTGCCTTTCTCACAACTAAACAAAAAATATTTAATCAGCAGACACCATCATATCTTGCATGATTGGTGGAACATTTTATGTATTATTTTTCTTATACACTAAGTATAATAATAAGAATAATAATATATTGCCCATTTTAATTATAAGACAACGTACATAATGAGACTAAACTAACGCAACATACTTATTATGTATATGCATAATAAATTCTTATAATATACATTTTCTTACAAACAACATCCAAATATTTAATAGATCGTTGCCAAAAGCCCCAACATGATGGTTAAAGGACAATTTATAATCAAAATTTCATTAATACTATAATTGAGTAAACAAGATTGTAGCTTTTTACTAGTAAACATATGTTTACACCTGTTAATATACAAATTAAGTCCATATTCCTAACACTAATCAGAACCTTTAATAATTCATCTTGTAAATATTGACAATTTGCTAACATTGTTAACAACAGAATAAATTTATAGAGCATCCATCTACATAAAGATGTTCACAGTTTAATTTGGCAGATCATAAAAAAAAGTTTAATAAATAAGAGCACAATATTGAGCCTTGTGATATAGGAAGTAGGAACCTGATTTAAAGTTTTTAAGAGTAACGTGGCTTTTATCCAGATAAAAAATCTATTATTTACAAAAGCTAAAGTTACTCAACAAAAGAACAAATGGATGGAATTTTAGAAACTTGCAATTGATAAACTCAATATGGCAAATTGACGACTCATCCATAACATTTTCTCCATACACATCCTTCAATTGATGAAGAATATCACAAGGTCACAAGTTTCTTGCATTGAGAAATCTAATCACTGTCATACTAGCTTAACTAAGCTAGAAATACAACTGAACATGTTAGCACACATAGGACACTATCAGGAGATTGTACAGATTAAAAAAACTTGTGAAAACCATTAACTATGTTATGAGGATTATCAAGATGTTTATTATTGATCTTAAAATATTGGATATGTTAGTTATTAAGAGTTTACATATGTCTAAAACTAAGAAAATTTGAACCATATGCTTATTTTATTTTGAATTTAATTAATGTTGTAACCTTCGCTGCATTTGTTAATATAGCATTTTATATATTCATATTTAAGTTTATTTCTGGTTAGGTTTTTTCCTTGATAAGATTAAGGGAGAATGTATCAGACCAAGAGAAAAGAATAATTTGGTTTTGTTTTTAATGAATGAATTAAATATTCATTACAATGATTAGTTTTATAGCGAAGACATATAATTTACATGACAGATTATTTTATATTATATTATACATCTTTTTATTTAGATATTCTATAATATATTATCATATTTCTTGCATTTCATTTAATCTTTATATTATTTTGAGACAATCAATTTAACTGGTCAACAATTATAATCACAATGACAGACAAGTCTATATTTCAAGACAACTCTTATTTTTTATTCATCCACAAGATTTTTTTAAAAATATAAAAATTGCACATGCATTAAACAAAAGTCGACAAATTGAGGAATTTATGGGAAAAAAATCAATTTTTATCATTTTCCTGATAAAGTAATGTCATGTGCTGTCTTGATTCTAATTTTTGTGTAAAAAGTAATAAAGTATTGCTGCACATAATTTCATTTTTTTTTTATAATTTTCAATTAATAAATGAAATTTGTTTAACTAAATTTAATTGCTTTAATAATTCTTTTTTAAAATTTCAGTCAATCCTTTCTTACAATGGTGGTGCAATGGTCGCCATGAAGGGAAACCAATGTGTAGCCATAGCTACAGATAAACGTTTTGGTGTACAGGCTCAAACAGTTTCTCTGGATTTCCCAAAAGTATTTGAAATGGGACCTCACCTCTACGTGGGTTTACCAGGGTTGGCTACTGATATACAAACTGTTAAGGAAAAACTTAAATTTAGGTTTGTATATTTTTGATATAAAGTGTCTTTAATTGTATTACTTGTAAGTAAATGTGCATATATTGCCATATAAGTAATTCAAAATTATAATTTTTATTAGAAAATTAGTAAGTATTGCATTGTATATATTACATATGTTGTATGTAGGAAAAATTTGTATGAACTCAAAGAAAATAGAAAAATCAGCCCCAAAGTATTCAGTTCAATGGTGTCTAACATGTTATATGAAAAACGGTTTGGACCATTCTTTGTTGAACCAGTAATAGCAGGACTGGACCCAAAAACATATGAACCATACGTATGTAACATGGACTTAATCGGTTGCCCGAATGAGCCTGAAGATTTTGTGGTTGGCGGAACAGCTTCAGCACAATTGTATGGTATGTGTGAAGCTTTGTGGGAACCGAATTTGGAACCAGAAGATTTGTTTGAGACCATTTCCCAGGCTCTTATAAATGCCTTTGATAGGGATGCTATTTCTGGTTGGGGTGCAACTGTTTATATAATGTAAGTGTGATATCTCATTTAAAATTTAAATAAATGTTAACATTATTCATGGTTTGTTTTTCTGTTTTAGTGAGAAAGATAAGCTGACTGTTAAGGAACTAAAGACACGTATGGATTAAGGCTTGCATTATAAGTACACTTATTTAAATAATTTTCTCTTGTATTATTTTCATAAGAGCTCTTTTTTCAATTAAAATAAAACACTCTATAATGGGATTTTTTCTTCTTTTACTGTCGTAATAAATTGCAGTAAATAACACATTTAAAAAAATGTATTTCCATGGTAAAGTATAAGTTTTCTATTAATAAAATTAAAAAAGAACTTTCTTATGTTTTCATTTATTTGATGTGGTTTTTGCATTATTATGTAAAAGAGAAATAGCAAAAATATAATTTGTTACCTGAAACATCAATTCCATTTGATTAAGCCATTATGCTGTTTAATAGTAATGTCAATGTATTGAGTACAGGTTACATCTTATAAATACTAGTAGTAGTATTTATGCAAGTATTGACATCACTCTTTCATAGTCAATTCTTTACAATCATTCACATCCTAAATAAGAAAATCTTGATTAAATAATAGTTTGTTATTTTCATGTTAAAAAATATCAAACTAGACAATTTATGAAGAAAAGTAAAGATGTGATATAAATACATTTACACAATTTGGGGTCATTAAACATAATTAAGAAAGTAAATTTAGATTAGTACGAGTGAATAGTTTTGTTAAAATATGCTGCAGTAAGTTTTGCATATACCGAACACAAATGTTAGTTTGTGCCTCTAAAGGTTTAAGTCATTAATATCTCTCTTATCTTGTATTTTTAATTATTCATGTTTATAAATAATCACCTTGATTGCCTTTGGATTAATTTTTCCTGCGAAGTACCACTACTACATTGATTTCAATGATACCATACTTAAAATTCATGAGCCATGATCTGTTGCTTTAATGTATGGTGTGTATTTCATAATTATTTATATCAGACTAAATTGTTTGTAATTATTTTATTATTAATATAATAACTTGTTTGCTTTATCCTTCTACCTTTACTTATTTATTAAAATTCATGTTAGTTTTTCTTGACTTTTAATGCTACCATTCTGAGCACATGAACATGTGCATGTATTAAATGTATTGGATAAGAGAATATCTATTCCTGAAATATTTTATTTTCCTTCAGTTTTTCCATATTTGTCTTATATTTCTGAAGACTATATACTTTTGCTTTATTTTATTTTAATCATGTAACATTTTTTGTCTTGGTGTATTGGAATTTTTATGAAATATTTGCCTCATTGGTAGGTGTTTTTTAATATCCTCATCTGCAATATCGCTTAGTCTATGGATTTTTTTGTGATTATTTAGAACTCGTTTTATTTGAAAATATGTAAATTCAATATTTTTAACACTGTTGTAAAACATTGAAATATTCTGTTTTACCCAAAATAATTATCTCTTTTCTTCGCTTCTTTCTTTCTCACCTCAACTTTCTCCTTACCCTGGCCCCATCTTCTCTCATCCATTCGGCTACCCCTCTACAACCTTCCACTCATAGCAATTATCCTCCAGGTACCTTGGCCTCATTCCATGCACCTGCCACTCCTTGTAATTTTCATTGTATTGACTCTTCTCCATACACCCTTGTCTCTCTTGCCCTTCCACCTCTTTCGCCTTTTCATGCACCCATCCCGCTACATTCACCCCTTGTTCCACCTACTCCTTCATGATCCCCTCTGACAGTCCCACACTCTCATACATTCTTCTCCTCTCCGCTCTCCAGTCACCCATGCCTCCCTTACATACCTCCTTCACCAATCTTCCCTCTTCTAAACCCCACGATTTCATTTCAAATCCAACCACTCTCTTTATAGTTTTGCACCACATACTCTCCCTATATATTTCCTGAAGCAGTATGTATTAGGTGGTTGACTTCTCAACCCCTAACATCTGCTTCAGGAAATACCGCTGCTCTCTCTCTCCATCCTTTCATACCTCCTAACACCTCATACTTCCGCCCCATACATCAAGATCGGTCTCACACATGCATCCCAAAGATCACACATAACTCTCGCATTGCCATCCATCCACTTTCCCCATCTCTCTCTTACCACCCCCATGCTTTTCTGGCTTTTCCCTGTATCCACCTAATATGTTCTTCATACCCTCCGAGCTCTTAAACATAAATCCCAGGTACTTAAACACTCTATCATCTCACCCTTCCACTCTAGCTCTTCTATTCTTCCCTCTCTTCCGTTGTTCCTAAATCTCATCCACTTCGTTTTTCCGACATTCACTCTTAACTCTCTTTTGTACTTCTGCACTCTCGCTAACATCTGTTTTACTCCCTTCCAATCTCTCGTCATTAACACCATATCATCTGCATACGCCAGTATCCACACCTTACTCCGCCCAATCAATACCCCGCAGGCGTGCCCTTTTCTCAACACATCATCTAACTCCTAAGTGTACATATTAAAGAGTATTGGGCTCAGCTGGCAGCCCTGTCCCACCCCTTTCCATACCCTAAACTTCCTTTCTCGCGCCTCCCACTTTCGCCACTCCTCCCCTTCTCATACATTCTATCAATCTCTCCCTTGGTACAGAATCATACGCTGCTCTCAAATCTAAAAAAAACCACATACACACATTACATGCTCTACGATCCTGGCCAGGGTAAAGATTTGTTCTCTTGTCCCTCTTCCCTTCCTAAAACCCCCCTGCACCTCTGGCACAATTGCCATTTCCTCCACCTCCAGCCTGTTTTTCACCAACATCATTGCCAACTTGTATCCAGTGTTCATTACTGTTACCCCTCTGTAATTGTCCACTATTCTCCTTTCACCCCCTTTATGTATCGGGCACACTGCCCACACCTTCCACAACTCGGGTATCTGTTTCTGAAACTTCTCCTTCCTTCTACTCATATAATTTTCCACATTTCAGCCCTTAAACCATCGAGTCCCGGTGCTTTCCTTCTCTTCAGCTCCTCGAAGGCTCTCTCCACCTCCGTGAAGTCTGTCACCTCTCCCATATCTCCTCTTCTCCCCACTCCGTCTGGCTTGCCGCTCTCTTCTTTGCACTTTGCTGTCCACCTTTCCAGCTCTACCTCCACCTGCCTTCAGGATCCTCCACTTTTGTTCTTGATTTCTACAAGTTCTTAATTCCTCTGCTCTCTTCTCCTCCTACCACACCTCACTATAGTCTCCTCGAACTCCTTCATTGACCCAACTTCTTCCCATTTCACTTCTTTCAGCTTCTTTCTCATATCAATTACAACTCTGTGAAGACTATTGAAGAAGTTGTATGCATAAAAAGCTATCGTTCAAGACCTGTTTGGATTGGGAATTAAACTGACTCAAATGAAGAATTGCATTACATTACCCCATAGTATATTGAAATATTTATATAAAATAGCTCTAAAACAGTGTATAGCTTGAAAAATTTTAAAGGGTTTAGAGTTCTTTAAGCATTATATTTATTCTATAATTTAGAATTTACACAAATAAAAAATACTACTAAATAACTACCAATTATAACACCTATATTACTTCTTTTTACATTTATAATATTTTTATTGGTATCATAAGTAATATCTATTGGGTATAAAAGAGTTTTTAAAATATCTTTATATTGGAATAATATGAGGGTGAATCAATCAAGTATGTATGTGTTATCGAAAAAAAATAATACGTTTTGGTTTTCTACATAGTTTCCGCTTATATATTGTATACATTATCCCCAGCGAAGCGAAAGTTTTTTGATGCCATTATTGAAGAATGTAGTTTGTTGTGTCTTCATCCAATTGCTTGGTCACTGTGAAAACGGCGTCCTCCCTATTGGTAATTTAGCGGACCAAACATATGAAAGAAAGGGGACAAGTCGGGGCTATAGGGCGGGTGTTCCAATATTTCCCAATAAATTTTCTCTATTTTTTCTCGGGTCAAAGCAGTTGTGTGCGGCTGAGAGTAGTCATCACACTTAATATGAGCATGACTAGGCTATTCTCTCGATAAGCCACCTTGGCTTCATCGAGGAGCTTGCAATCATATTCGGCATTGACTGTACATCACTCGGGATGGAAATTCAACAATTGCCTTTTCTATCCCAAAAATCAGTTGCAATAACTTTCTCCGCAGATAGACGGGTTTTAGAATTTCGAGGTAAGCTTCTCCAGGTTGTCTCCACTCAACATAAGTGACAATGTGTCTTACAAAAATTTCAACCGAGCTTGGTATCGTGGCAAAAGCCCTCCACAGACAGCAATACGGTTCGCTTTGTGATCTTCTATCAGTAGGCGAGGAACCCGCCTTGCCGACAATTTTCAGTAACCCAACTTATTGGAAATAACTGATTGAGTTCTCCCGTACGATATTATCTGTCGCAATTTTGTTTATGTTATATTTGTCTTTATCATATATGCTTTATAAAAGAATATTTACAAAAAATGGGACAAAAAAGTACATACATATAAAGAATACAAATTTCATTTCATTTCATTTGCCGATCAGTTTCAATCAGCTCACGGATAGCACGAATGTTCGCCTCAGTAATGCTTGTTCGCGGTCAGCGTGCATGACGTTTTCTATCGTTGAGTTTTCTAAAGCGTATTATTAGCGAACTGTGCAGTCAGTCCACGAAAAATTTATTTTACGACTTCCCGCGCCAAAAATTTAATGATGATGCGTTGCTCAATAGACTATGTATTTCGTGCTGACATGGTGTTATTGGCGGCGATAAGCATTAGTGAACAAAATCGGCGTGCTCCCCTCCACTCGACAATCACCACTAACACAATCGGTGGTTTATATTTGATCCGTCCTCGTATAATATACTTAATCTTTTATGTTGTAAACAGATTCAATGTTTAATGATATATAAACGAAATAATATAATGACTAAAGTAAGAGTTATTAATTTCTAAAAAAAGGACATGAGTTGAAAGGACCATATTTTATAATAGCGTAAATTGGTTTACTATAGGGTCCGCCAATAAGGGCGCGTGAACTTTAAAATTGAATAAAACAAGTTGTGTGTGAGGTAGAAACGAAATTTATTTTTCATTCGAAAGGGTATTCGACCCCATTAAGTATGGAAGATAACATCGTTCAAATAACCACCGCGACTCCGTTTGGTAGCCCGGATCCGGGAGGTCCAATTTTCGATGACTCTGGAGCACATATCGGCCTCAATTTGAGCGATGGCGTTGCGTATGTTAACTTTGAGGTCATCGGTGTTTAGAGGCTTGTTGGCGTAGACCAGCGACTTGAGATAGCCCCAGAGAAAAAAGTCTAAAGGCGTTAAATCGCACGATCTCGGTGGCCAGTTGATATCGCCTCCGCGCGAGATGACCATGTCCATTGTGGCATGGGCTGTGTGGCACGTGGCGCCGTCCTGCTGGAACCACATGTCGTCCGTGTCCATATCATCCAGTTTAGGCCAAAAGAAGTTGGTTATCATCGACCTGTAGCGCTCCCCATTGACGGTTATGGCCGCCCCAGCTTCGTTCTCGAAAAAGTACGGACCGATGATGCCGCCGGCCCAAAATCCACACCAAACAGTGACTTTCTGGGGATGCATTGCCACTTGGTGGGTTTTTCTCACTCCAAATGCGGCAATTTTGCTTGTTCACATACCCATCATCGCGACCGTAAAATGGGCGATGTGCGCGGAACGTTGCTCGAACTGATGACCCATTTTCGTAAAACAATTTAATAATTTGCACGTGCTGCTCGACACTCAAACTTGCCATGGTGATTTGGGGTTATATACTGAACAAATGACAGCAACTTTGACAGCTCTACCTCGAACAACATGGCCGCACCCTTCCGGCAAACTTGGTAAGCTGTATTACCGAATCTGTAGCCGTTATAAATAAATAAAAGTTAAACGGAATAAAGTATAGTATCTGAAACGTATATCGAAGTAGAAGCCTCCAGTATAAATATGATTATTTCTTAAAACTCCGATTGAAACCCAAACGAGTATCACTCAACAATGTCTCGGATGAAATATCGCACCCAAATATGTGTAAATCAATATTAACTACACGACAAAAGTGTGATTAAAGGAAGAAGTAAATTTTTGGTTCCGCAAACGTTACTCTTTTTATACATGTGAAGATACACCATGACTCTGACCTACACGCTATGATCTTTTGAACGACCACGTTGGAGAACTTAGTTAAATCACACACAAGAAATACAGAGCCCATAGGAAGAAATTAACATCTCTCCAGAAGAATACGACACCGGTAAATACAACCCCACCAAATATTAAACACAAAGAATTATATATTACACTAACGTATCATTTTCTAGAGATGGATTAATTTTATTTTATTTGGTACTCACAAAATCAGATCAGGGTAAGTCAATAGTTGGTTTAGATTTATTTAAGAAAAGGATTGCAGTTTTGGCTCACAGAGGTCGACATAATTTTGAAAATATTTAGAACAATAATATAGACACATAACATATAATCAACAAGTTGTTTATTTTTTTAATAATCTGTTTTTATGTGTATTATTTCAGAAAGAAGAAGAAAATAAATAAATATGCGAAGTGTCTGAAAAGTCTAACTCTATTTAATATTTTCAGATTAAGGATTTAGGAATGGAGTTTGAAGGAAAGTTTAGGATCAAAGGTAATTTTAGGATACTTATATCTAGCTGATACATAAAAATTATATAATATATAATTATAGAGAATAGTAAAATGAATAATTTATAAAGAATAATTTATCGTGTAGGTGTATGGATTTTGAGATGCCCCCACAAAAAAACTTTTCGATAGTTTCAAACAGTAACACTACCAAGTAAACGAATACTACCTACACGATGATATCATTATAATACTACTGATTGTAAAGGATAAACTAAATTCAGTTTTGAAACAATACTTACAATTGTAGCTTTTTTTAAAGATTTTAGTGACATGTGGGCCATCGGAGTCGTTAGGTATTCACTTGAGACATTATAAAAGTTAGCTAAATTGGTATATTAAATATTTTATTAAGAGTATGGGTACGCTATCCATAAGTTAAGATCATGTCTCAGCAACTAATACATATTTTATTATACTAGTTGATACTTTCAATTTGGTTTATTATTGTTAGTACGTCATTGTCTGACTGTCATGGGTCTTTCTGTCCTGTTCGAAAGGGCAAATAACCAAATTGGACTACCTGTATTTTATGATAGATTAAAGTGTTTTCATATATTTTTGGAATTACTTGATATGCCAATTATTTAAGAATTGATGGATATTTAATCCTAATCTTATAAATATGTTTTTTCCAATATTTCTAATTGAAATAAATTACTTATTTTATTGTAACTTGCATTGTTTAAATTATTTTAAATTTTATATCTTTTAATTTCTTTATAAAAATAGCAGCTTGAATAGTTTGTATTACAGTATGTTATCACTTTTATCTTTAGTTTTTGTAACATTGTAAAATTTTCCAAATGTATGAATTTGCTGCGAATATATTGTAACCAAAAGTTTTCAGTTTTAGTTTTTATCTTATCTCTTTATGATTAATTAAACATACATTTTTAAAGCCAAGGATAATTTAGCATTTCAAAATAAAAAGCACGAAAAATATTAAATATGTTGATGGCAGCATGTATTTATTTTGTATATATTTTTTTGATGTAGTACAATAAATTTTATTATTGTTAGAGGTAACTATATTCAAAGATATATTAAGGTAAAAATAATAAAAATAATAATAATTTCTTAAATAATAACGAAAATGTCGACTATTGATTATCGGCATGAAATATGTAGGATAAAATAAAAGGTAACAATAGTGAAACATAATCTTTCCGATTTCTGTTATTGTATTTAGTTGTTGCCTTTTGTGCATTCGTCAAAAATGTATCTGAATGAATTACATAATCCGACTTTAATAAATGTTCCGTTAGGCGAGGCTAATTCAATCGAAAGCGGGGTTGAAAGGGGACATCTGCTTTTATTAAAAGTGTAACGAGGGAAGTTAATGAGGACGCACCCTAAGCAGATACTAATACGTCCGATTTTTGGGGGTCGCGACCACCCCAACCAAAACAAATCAAAAATATTCCTTGCTACAAAGGAACAATTTATACAATTTGTCAAGGAGCGTATAAATCACGAATGAACTTTATCATTGCGTAGAATATACTTATAGAATGCGCTTTAAACGTATATAATGTTAATAAAAATATTAAATTGGTAATTGGTTTAAAATAAACTGAATATCTGTTTATTTAAAAGTTTACCTCCGCCACTCTAAAACGCCATGAATTATATTCTAATGGAGAAAGGTACTTACTTGACCTATCCGATTGCAGATAGTTTTACTATCAGTATTTTCTTCATTTTTAGTTTTTTACCTTATGAGTATGGTTAGTTAGAAGATCGCCGAAGCATATAAATATAACTCGAATTAGAAACATAAAAATGTAAGACTAAACAATTATATTGCATCAAAGCACAGATGATAATTGGCGAAGGGCTGAAAGACCACTGGTCGATAGCCAATTAACAAACTAATCCACTAACATTATCTATCATACATGTATTATATATATTTTTGTTGTACCTTTGTTTGGTAATAAAAATGTTTATATATATATATATATATATATATATAATTGGCGAAACAAATTAATCAACATTATTAGTAATAATTTAAAATATTGCATTATTATTACGATTGTTTTCTTATTTTAATAATAGTGGTTAACCTAGCATAATGACTGCGTGCACTTGTTCGCTGAATTTGGGGTAGGTTGCATTGTCCTCTTTGTTTGGGGGCTTTGCGATTGTGTACGCTGCAAGTGTTCTTATTAATGGGGGTGCAATTCTAATCGCATTACACGGACGGACGCCCCTAATTTGCCAAATCAAATGTCAGAGTATAGAATTAATTTGGCACAAAACCGCCCTCCAGACTTGACGAATCGCTCAATTTTCGATTTCGATTTCGGAGTAATGGGCAAACTATTTTTTTTATATAAAAATCCTATATCGGGTGTTGCAGATAAATGATGGATTAAAAAAATAATAATAACTACAAACAGCTATTATATATTTTCTTTGCAAAACATCTGATTTATGCAAATGATATTGTTCATAAATATTTCATAATATTAATCTTTAAAAATTCTTAATAAAACATGTATAACGAAGTAAAAGCTTCTTACATTAACAATTTAAAGATAATTTCGATGGATACACTTGGAAAATAAAAACACTAACACTTTCTTCACAATTTAATTGTATTTTGCTAGATGTACATTTGGAGTACTATGTACTCATTATCAATAGCTTATGATATATTTCTATAATTTAAATAGATTTTTGTAAGATGTAAAATTATTTTATTTACCATTTTTATATATAGAGAAGTAAAGCTTGAGAATTTTTAAAGATAAGTTTATAAACTGTGTCGAAGGTCGAAAGTAAATGAACATCACCTAATATTCCTGCTGGATGAATCCAAAGCGCAAGATTTATTGTAACTAAAGGTAAGTCTACTTAAAAAGTTACGTGCCTCGTTTAATGTTTTTTTTTTCATTTTTAGGTACTATGCAGCTGATGTATTCTTTTTCACAAGATGCATTTTAGGTCAAACTGGTAAAATCTGCTAGATTACGTTAATAATGTATTACTAATAATTAAGTATCTGTCATCTGAAAGATTACAAAGTGTGAGATTAGTAATGTATTGGAACGCTAGTAATACTCATTTTGTGACCTATATTTATGATTTAGGATATAATTTTTCTTTCAACTAAGAACCACTAATTGTGGCGACTATGTGATTATTAGTAAGAAATGATTAATTTATGAGTATTTCCAATTATATATTACACTGAATTTTAGTAGTATTTTGTGATCTATACGATCAAATTTTCTTGGTCTTTAGGATAAGCGATGCTTCTAACCTAGTAGTTTATGATTTTTCCTTTAAAAATTTATAATGTTTAAAATTTGTGCTTTCGGTAGAAGAGGTTCTTGTACCTTTTTAAAGCAATTAAAGTACGGATTTTTGGATAGGAGGAATTTTTCAATCACACTAAAATTAGTCTTAGATAAATTGTTTAAGTTGGACTGCAAAGATTTGGAATTACTTTTAATGTATTAAGTTTTAGTTTACGGAGATCATTGTATTTCCTCTTGAATTTTAAATTTTTTATTACTAATTTTTCATTAATTTTCTCTGATTACATATTCAAATACATGAAACTTGATGAAATTATGTACGTGCGAAATCGAAATAAATAATCACAGCTGTTTAATTTTTATTAAGTCAAATATCGAATCGCTAGTAGATTCGCCTTTTATAAATCCAGATTAGGAGCTTTTAAGGATATTAAATTTTGTAAAATTTGAATTAGTTGGTCCAAGATAGTTTTTTTAAAATTTAGCTAAAAAGAAAACAAAGAAGTTGTCCACTACATTTTCTGTATTCTAAGAGTGATTATATCTTTTATTAATTATTATAAACATAGCAAAATCCTTTATTATATAGCCCTGAATAACATCACCTATTGAAAGGCAGTTCCATAATACTGAAATTTTCTTTTTTCTTTACTGGATGTAGATAAAATATATTTTGTATCATACAGCATTTTGACTTAGACATACAATATTTTCTTTTTATAATCACATTTTATCATATTTATTTTACATTTTTGCAATAAAGGCCAAATTCTTAATCTTTTGGAGCCATTAAAGATATATCGTCAATGTAAGAATATTAACACTAATTAAGCTTAATGAGCAGACCGATCTAACTTCTTCGCCATTATTTATTATAATGTTATTTACCTCATTAAAAACACCGCACTTTAATCAGTTCTGCACCACAATGCAACACTAAATCTCATTTAGTTAATCTTTTGTAATACATATTCTCTTCTTTAGTCAGTTTCATCAAAATTTCACACCTCATCTATAAATTGTTAACATCTTGTATTTATAATCATTCAACACTTGATAATGACCTGCAAATGTTAAAACTATAGTTGTGTCAAAAATTGATTATATATTGTAAATTTTGCTTGTTTACATTATACAATAAATAGTGGTATAAAAACGTCGAATCTTTTAGTTAAAGGTCGCCAATTATTCTCTTTATATTGCGTATCTTTTTTATTCTTTTAAGGTTTTCACTTCTTTGCTGATCTGTATGGACAATTTTTATTCATAAAATGTATTACAATATTAAATAGTTGAATTTAAAAAAATAAATCAAAAAGTCTACTTTTGCCGAGTTAACATAACTTTTTAAATTCTTGATTTATCTTTGTCATCGCTGCACTAACACCAATATTTGTTTTTGAATTTAGGCAGAATAGGAAAAATTATTCGGTTTGTTTAGAATTTAATTGAAATGGCAGATATTCGCTGTAGAGAAATTATGTATTTGTAACTGATATACGCATTGTTTTTTTTTAAATATTTCAACAGTGTACCCTCACTTCTCAAACGTTGTGCTATTGGCGATGAGAAATCGTGCGAAAACGTCGTGCGAAAACGAACATGGTGCAAGCTGCAACCCTTTCGAAATTCCTATAAATATCCATTAAAAGAAGATTATTCTCTCAATTTGGTGGGATTAAAAAGGAATCGTGTATTTTGTGCTGCTATGGCAGAACCAAACCGTCAATACATGTGTATACTGACACCAACTAGATAAATTAAATGAAGCCATCAAAAAAAAGCTACCAGAATGGGCAAATCGTAAGAGAGTTGTATTCTACTATGACAACGCGATACCACACAAAAGTTTATGTTCCGTCGGAAGTAGCTGGAGCATGGATGGGATTTGATGGATCATTCTCTATACTTACCAGACCTTGCCCTGTCCGACTACTGTTTGTTTCGATCGTTACAAAACTCTTTGATTGATTAAGAATTCAATTCAAATAATGGTGTCAAACAGCACTTGTTTAATTTTTTGCTGAGAAAAGTCAGAAGTTCTTTGAGCGTGGTATTATGACATTACTCGAAAGATAGCAAAAGGTCATATTATTATTACCAATTTTCATTCAGCTACTCAGTTCTCTCGAATATTCTTTTCGAGAGAACTGATCGCTGGGGGTGGAGTGCTAATTATGGCGAAAGACGATATTAGATTCTGCCCTTTAAATTATAACACATATTCTTCTAAAATAGACTGTGAAATTGCTGGTATTGAAATCCATAACTGCATTGTACTAGCTGTATATAGATCTCCCTTTGGTAATTTTTCAAAAGTGTTTGAGAGTATACGTATTGATGGAAATTATGTGTTTTTAGCTGCCGATGTTAACGTCAGGTTCAATGGTAATGATGATAATAAGAAATCTACGCTTATTGACTTTGCACACAGTTATGGTTTGCAATTTATGGCTACTTTTCCTACCCGTCTCAATAATTGCATTGATAATATTGCCACTAATTTTCCTGATTCAATAATGCAACCTGTAGAAACGGGTTTTTCTGATCACACAGGCATCTTATTTCATATTGTTCCTGAGGATGCATCCACGAGTAATCTTAAGAACGAACTTAAACGTTTGATTACAGTTAGTGGTAAATTTTCTCTTTTCCAATTGCTTGATGCAGAAAATTGCAGTTTTATTGATGAGTTCTTAAGTGCTAACGACTCTGTTAATAAATTTCTCTCAATCTTTATCAATCATTTCCACATATCTTTTCCTCAGATGATTGTAAAATCACACCGCGATAAAAAAAGACATCAAATGGTTTAATTCAGAGCTCAAAAAGATGAGAGATGAATTACACCTAATTTCAGACTGATATAATCAAAATCAAGATCCCGAGTTAAGGGAATTAAGGAATAATCTTAGAAAACCCTATAGACGTGCTATCGAATTCTGCAAGTTAGAGGCAAATAATGCTTATATAAGAAACCACAACTTCAAACCAAAGGCTATGAGGTATATTATAAATTCTCAAAGATCATTACATGCACTCAAACAAACTTCGAACATTTGTGCATCAGAATTTAATATATTATTTTAGAAATTTCAGGTGAAATCTTGAACTCATTACCTGAACCTGGCGCTGACCCTGTAATTTGAATGTGTATGAATCCTCCCAATATAAGGAATATTTTAAATTTTCGGAGATTTCTGAAAATACCGTAGGTAAGGTTATGGGTGATTGAAAAATAATAAAAGTAGAGACATTTATGGACTCAATTGTGATGTTGTTAAGGCTGTGCTAAATACAATTATATCATCGTTAACTAATCATTTCAGTGTATAAGAAGGGTGAGCTGGATAATCCTGATAACTTCGTTCCACTCTCGTTGTTGCTAATATTTGGAATTTTTTTTTCAAAATATTCTTCAAATTCAATTAATTGAATATTTTGAAACTTCTAGGCTTCTTCGAAACGAGCAGTTTGGTTTCCGAAATGGTCTTTCTACTACTGATGCAATTTTAAACCTACTTGAAATAGTTGTAGATTGCTTCGAACAGGGCTTGGTATCTGTGACCAGCTTTCTAGACTTATCTAAAGCTTTCGATTATGTCTTTCACGAAATTTTATTACGAAAGCTTTACTTCTATAACTTACACCCAGACAGCTATGGGCTAATTAATTTATATCTTTCGGGGAGAACACAAAGCGTTATATATAAAAATACTATTTCTGTCGTCCTTCTAATTAAACATGGTGTACATCAGGGTTCCATTTTGGAACCATTATTATTTTTGATTTACATCAATGATTTGCTAGATTCAGATTGTGGTGCAGAAATTAAATACAGACTAAATACAAATGTTTGACCTTACAAATGACGTTTGTTCGTTCCGATTCTTTTTCAAGGCACACTACATTTATTGGAAAATATCAAATAATAATCTCATATGCTACTAATAATTTGTATATGTATACTCTTAGTTACTTATTTTATTTATATACGCATTGTGTAGAATAAAACAATTATAAATGTTTCATTATTACAATTATAGGTTGACTTGTGTAAAACGTGCTGTTGAGTACCAATAAAATATTTTTGTATTTGTATGTAATAGTTTTATGGAGACTGTAGTATGATATACAGCATTTTTTTTAAATAACTGCTCAGAACAACGTAACCTACATATTTCAAAAAAGCTTGATGTAAGAAATAAACAAATGAGGGCAACACTTAATTTAATTTAAAAATTTACATTAGAAATGCTACTTCTGACTAATAAATATATGTCTTATAAATACGCAACACAGCAGTAAAAGTAGAAACATACATTTTTACCAAAAAACGAGTATGGTAGGAGCTAAAAAGGGATTCCTTTGAAATACCACCGAATAGACAGAATTTTTGTTTTTGATGAATAGCTGGTATCGAATGCTTTTGAAGTTCTTTGAGCCGGATGATATTTTTTATTTTATGATCCCTTGCGTTTAAAATTGTCATAAACAACTCATTTATCGTCCAGTGATAAATAAAACAATGTACCATGCGACATGTCCAGCTTTGAGATCAAATTTAAACTAATAATCATAAATGGTTGAATTCGACAAAGTTAATCTCTCAACGATATAACGAGTTATTATTTACCGGCTGGAATCAATTAGAGCCTTCGTTTTGTCCTCATTATCTTCAACTGGGCTCCTAGAACGTGATGCATCTTCAACATAAAAATGGCCCAATCGAAATGTTGCCAACCACTTTTGGCAATGGCGTTCTCTTAAAATAAGATATAAACAACCGAACTGTGATATACAACCTGATGATTTTAAGGCGCTAAGTTCCGCTCGAAAAATACGTACATTTCGCATGTCCGCCCATAGAAAATTGTGAAATAATGGATAACAATTAAGAAAACATAGTTTGCATGCCGAAAGACAAAGGTTAAAACTAGGTTTATAATAAGTTATATTTGTTTAAATATTGTAAAAAGAAGGAATATTTAAGGGTATAAAAGAGGGACTTTTTGAAAGTAATTTACTGCAATATGAAATGAATGAATGGAAGCATACCTTATTATAAACCTCACTTAAGGTTTTATTAATGATTTGCAGTAAACAAAATTCAAATTAATAGCCAGATCACCACTATTTTTAAGTCCATATACTCCTACTTACCACCTTTGCAGATAGATCCATTGGTATTTATTAATACAAGAACTACACTTACAAATTACTTTGCATTTAGGGAGGTGAGTAAGAATAAGGTACGCGAAGTAATAATGTCTCTAAAAAATTCAAATGCTCGGGATATATACGGTATGACATGTGGTGCAATTAAATATGTGACAGACGTAATTTTAATACCTTTCATTTGAAATCGGGAATTTCCGACATGACTAAAAATAGCTACTGTTATACTGATACATAAAAAAGGATCAGTTTCAGATATAAGCAACTATCGCCGATTTCTCTACTGCATATTATTTCCAAAATATTTGAGAGGTTGTTTTTTAATCAAATTGTATCTTTTCTTGATGAAAATGAACTACTAACCGATAATCAATATGGTTTTCGTGCTGGCCGCTCAACGGTTATGGCTTTTGTTGAGGAAATCATGGCTGGCTTTGAAGCTGGCCAGTACTCAGCAACCTCATTCTTTGACCTCAGTAAGGCCTTTGACTGCGTTCCTCAAGACGTCTTGCTACGAAAATTGTATTTTTATAACTTTGGACCAGAAAGTTGTCGGCTAGTAAGTTCATATCTCAAAAATCATTTCGTATTTAAGTGTTTATTACATGTCCACAAAAATATTGAAACTAATGTAACTCATGACCAAATACACAAGTAAAACACCAGAAGCTGTGAGCAAATTTATCCTGAAAGATCAAGATTGTCTAGGTGCCAGAACAGTTTAAATTTTATGGGCCTAAACTGTATAACATACTACCACAGGCAGTGAAATCGCTCCCCCATGGAAAGTTTGAAAGTATACTCAAAACATACTAAACAAATTAATGAGTGCATCTCAAATAGATTTTTAGAACTTTGAAATGCACACATTTTATTTTAACAACCTCAATAAATTTTATTTATACAATGACTTTTGTTATATATTTGTTTTAAGTCCAGTTTACACACTGATTTTTTTATACAGTGCACGCCGCTTAATGTGATCACAACGGGACTCGGGGTTTTTGATAACAATAACCGATTGATAATAATAGCCGAAAAACAAAACTTTATTTTAAATAAAAATATATAACGTAACAAACTATAATAACGTAACATAAACTCTTAAAAAATTATTACTACATATAGTCTGTTCGTTGGATCTTTCGTCGTACGTCACAAATTATCGCTTCGAGAAACGACGCAAAAACATTCAGTCTGATAAAGTAAACCAAATGCGTTAGAAAAAGAACGCACTGTAAACTTTCGTCGTTTTTTGAAGCGATAGTTTATGACGTACGACGAAAGATCCAACGAACAGACTATACAATATGTATTTCATTGAAATTTGAAACACAATAAAAAAAAATCATATTAAAAAAACTCATCCAGCGTTGTTTGTCTCTGATTTTCGCGGAGCAAGTTATTAACGAAAATTTCTTAGTCGTAATGCGTGTGAAAATCAGATGACCTGTGTTACCACGTCGCAAAACTACCAACGCTTTTCTCATTTCGCTAATTGTTGGGGGTTGCATTGCTCATGACGAAAACATTTCTAAGAAAAAAAAAAAATATAACATAAACCGAAATCATGATTACTATAAACGAAAATTTTTGTATGTAGTATTACACGTTCGGCCCGTTCTTCGCAAAAGTGATAACAATATCCGATTGATAATATTATCCGTGATTCTAATAAGCGGCGTCTACTGTATATACTAGTTCTAAGTAATATGTCATTATACTCACATTAGTTTATAAGTTTTATTTATAGAATGATTTTATTTATACTCTAGTTTTAACTATACATTGTTTTTAATTCATTTTATTTATATACTCCTAAGTTTTATTTATTTATTATTTCTACTCACTCAAAAGTTACAACTATTATTTATATACCTATTCAAATGATTACTTATATTAAACAAACTCATTTCGCTAATACAATTTTAATTTTATTTATATCAATTGTACAATCGATTAGTGCTCCGGATGTTGATTGTCCACTTATATTCGACATGGTGTTATAAAATTTATATATTATCTAATATATGTATTGATGTGTGTAAATTTATATGCCCTGGCACGAATAAATTACTATTACTATTACTGTTACTATTAAATACATTTTCTTTATTCATATCGGACATATTTTTCCTGAAAAGCATTTTAATCTTTTCTATATTAAAGAAGTAAAAAATATAGAAAATATTTTGTAGGTTTCGTCAGGTAAAATGGTGATCACACACAGTTATTCCTGTCCGGGTTAATATCATTGAGGGATATTTAGTTGTTTTGTCTAATATTGTGTCGTTTTGTGTTGCTCTATTTTATTATTTAGAATTACATTTTTAAGTTCTAGTTTAAACGGTATTAAGTTTAATTTTTTATATATGTTGGTAGTGCATTGTATTGATTTATTGCTGTTGTCGTTAGATTTTGGATTTTCTTCTTGTTTCTTTGTTTGTTTAGAATTAATTTTATGTTTGTTTTTATGTATTAGTGTTTTATTTTGTATATTAGTAATACGTCATTTAGTGTGATTAGGTTTTTTTTTATATTTAACTCATTTGTTTGCTTGTATACTTCTTCAATTGGTGTTCTTTTAGTTACTGTTTTTACTTCTTTGTTTTGTTGTATTTGCAGACGTTGTAGGTTTTTCTGGGTTGTATTTCCCCAAATTGATGTTAGGTATGTGTGTTTCGCAACAAATAGGCTATTGTAGAATTGTTTTCTTGTCCAGTTTGTTTAAATATGTGTTGATTTTTTATTGCAGCTATCATTTTACAATTATTTTTTATAAGTTTTTGAACTTTTAAATTGTTTTGGTTTCTTTTATTTTCGTCTTTTTTATGCATATTTCTAAGTTGTTTTTTTTTATTTTATATAATTCGTTTTGTGTTTTTCGCTGAATATAAAATGCAGGTATCATCTGCGTAAATATATAATTTGCCTCTTAGATTTATTTGAAATATAAATTGGTTGATTGAGTTACGTGAAGATCAAATTAATTTGACAATAAAGCACTATAACCTTTCTTCACAATTTTATTTGATTTCCCAAATGTACATTTCGGATATATCAATGTAAATGTTCATTTGATAAATAAAATAAAATTGTGAAGGAAGGTTATTAGTGCTTTATTCGTCAAATTTATTTGAAGTAAATCGTATCTACGAAATCGGTTGTATGATACCTTCCTGGGAATTCCGCATTCTGCTTCTATGGTCTTACTGTTTGAATCTCAAATACTTTTTTCATATCGACAAAAATGGCACATTCGGTTCTTTTTTGTATAATTTCTCTTTGAAGTCATCAATAAATTTGTGAGAAACTGATGTTGTGCCTGTTAGTTTTGGAAATGCATATTGCTGTTCATTAATGATGTTTTGTTTGTTTAGGTGATCGATTATTCTGTTGTGTATTACTTTTTCTAAGATTTTTTAGGGTTGAAAAAAGCGTTATGGGTCTATAGTTTTCTGATTTGGCAATATCTCTTTTCTATATATGGGTTTTATTATTTAATTAGGAAAAATAGATTATTAACACATCATTGTTATATTGTTAAGTACATGTAATTTTTTTTCTGTAAATAAAGATGTTTATTATTATTAATACAAATAAATAAAATTAAAATAAATATTTGAAAAAGAAATAAAGTTAGTATAGAAAGACTACAAAATTCAGTGAACATTAATATAGGGCTTAATTTTAGTTAATACTATATTATTTATTTATAATATAATATAAATTAATCTTTTAAACTCACGAACATGATGGGCCAATCACTAATGATAATAGTTCTGTAGTTTAACATTTTATAACGAAGCATTACTAAAACATCAGCGAGTAACTTTATGAAATATGATTTTTAATATCAAAGCAATTTAATGCAGGTGTGTAGCAATTTCACCCTGACGTCAATACTTATCCGACAAACGATTATACGCCCTCGGCTTGAATAAATAGGGGTTGTTTTCCTAAGACGGGTGGACGACAGGTTTCCAACGCTGCATTGGTGGAACCGTAATAACCCCTCTTAACTATCCAACCAATAGGAATTCAACAGTTCAGTTTCATCCCTCTAAAAATTTTACAATTCCGCATCATTCATTGTGCGTTTGTGAAGGCGTCGCGGCGTCGATTTTCTCTTTTTGGACAAGTTGTAATATTCAAAGCCGACACCCATGAAAATGTCGTTTTCTTCTAATGACCTTAATCCATGGGATACTAATACGGTAAGTATGTTTATATACATTAGCATGAATATATATTTTTTTGTTATTTTATTTTGAAATTAGTTAATTTAGTTTATTTATATTTAAATATTAATTAATCTATATTTCTAAAGAAATAATTGTTTCGTTGATACCAGATAGTTATTTATACATACTACGGAAATTATAAGAATGCTAATTATGTAATTCTGGGGATAGTACGTTGTCCTAGGTGTCGACATCCTTTATAATTTCTTAAGTGAAGGTGTTTGTCCTAATCCTATATGGTGTTTAATTGTTCAGTATAGTTGCAATTGAGTTAAAAAAAAAGATATTGACATTTGATAAACAATAGTTAATATATCGACATAGATATAGGCAGATATTAACAAAATATTCTTAGAATTATTAAAAACAAAAAGACAAAGCTCGAGCTGTTCTATTTTCTATAATAGACAATGTATAAAAAGTTGTACAGCAGATATGAAGAGGGCTCAAATAAGAATTGTAATGGAGGCCAATAATGAAATTGTGTTATACGTTTATTTTTAAGACCTGATATATTTGTAATAAGCAATAATTAATTATATTGTCAAATAAATCAAATGTGAATAGAATATAATTCCATTTTCTTATGAATTAAAGCTCAATTTTGAAATCAGTGAAAATAGTTCATAATAAGGTAAGAGCTTTATAAATTAGGCGAGTTTTTAGGCATTAAAAGAAATGAAGCATGCATAACTCATGATTTTTAATAGTTACCCTAACTAAAATAATATCCATTATTTGTAAAAATAAATCAGAAGACAGAACCCTATAAAATATCGGGCTACTAATTTTTTATATTCAGTTTTAAATAATTTATTTTAAATTACTATGGCTTTCGAATAACACGCTTTGAGTTCTTTAATATATAAATAAATAGAAAAGTTTGTTATTTTAATAATAGCTTCAATAGAAATACTCATCATTCTTTGTATTCTTTATTTTATTATTCAAAAATAATTTGCTGATTTTGAAGAGAGTACTTAGTCAAACATTGATTAGGAAAACTATTTTCTAAATATTTGTACTCTAAATAAATTATATGCTGTAATGTGACTGTGATTTTCCTTATGAAGTAGGAAAAATAAATAATTTTTAAAAACGTATATACGTTGTCCTCTGAAAGTTTGAATATGAGTAATGTAATGTGTTTGTATTGTCTCTCGATTATTATTATTGGTCACCATTGTTGTTACTGCATGTCAATTTCACTTACATAGCTTCAAAATGTTAACAAGTGAACAGAAAACTCAAATTGCTAAATGGTCACAAATATTTTTTTTGTTTTGGCATACGATCGTGACAGTAAACACCAGGTCGGTCTTCCATGTTATACATTTGTTTGAGGAAACTGGTTATGTAAATCCACCATGAAAGTGCTCAAAGGAACGGAGGCCTCAAAGTGAAGTAGTTGAAATGTGGGAAATTATGGTTTATAAAATGATAACAGAAAATGACATGTTATCAACAAAACGCTTGCAAAAAATCCATAAATGAATGCCGGAAAATTAGAAGTGCATAGACTACTTGAAAGGAATGGTTTTAAGTCTTTCAAAGTTAAAACAACACAAGAGGTTTTCGCGGATGACCATGGTCGTCGAATGGAATTTTGTGAAGATGTGAAGAAGAGAGTAAACTATAATTACGAATTTTTTCGAAATATTCTGTTTAGTGACGAATCGACTTTCTCGTTACATGATCGACATAATCCTTCGGTAGTGAGATACTGGTCCTGAGAAAACAAACATTGAAGAATAAATTTAAGAACTCTGTACCCCCAAAAACTTAACGGTTGGAACGGCATTCTGGGGGACACAATTATAATACCACTTTTTGTTGATGGGAATCTAAATGGCCAAAAGTATTTGGAACTGCTTGAAAACCAAGTGAAACCAGCAGTACAAGACTTACAGAATATTGATATGGTCCACATCTGGTATCAGCATGATGGATGTCCTACTCATAATGCGGCTAGGGAATATTTAAATCAAATATTTTCCCGTCGCATTATTAGGACCAAAGGAGACATAACATGGCCACTAAGATCTCCTGATTTGTCCCCAAATGATTTGTTTTTCTTTGGGGTCATATAAGGCAAACCATTTATCCCCATCAGCTTCAAAGAGCTAACAACGTGGATGACCTCAGATTAAAAATTCTTCAAGCAACTCAAAATATTACTCCTCCTGTTAAAAGACATGCGACAAAAATTTTATGATCGTCTGGGATATTGTTTGGCTCAACAAGGAGATGTTTTCGAATATTTAATAAGATGAACATTGTAGTTATTTCTTATTCCTTACTTTAGAATTGTATTTCTTAAAATAGTCATATTAAAATATCATGTAAATATGTTTCACTTTGATTCCGTATTCTATTACAAATTAGAAATTACTGATTATTTCCCGTTGATCAGTTCATTATGTGCCAAGTAATGCATTCAAATGACCGTATTCAAAATTTCAGGGGCAACGTGTATATCCATTGAAAAATCGAATTCAAAAAAAAAACTAGCCCAATGTTGTAAAGGCAAGGTAATAAGCATTGAAAATAGTACATTCTTCAACGAGCGTAGAATGACGGCTACTATTCACGTGGATGAAGCTTCGGACACGAGCGAGCGTAGCGAGCGAGTGTTAGAATCATCCAAGTGAATAATAGCCATTCTACGCAAGTAGAAGACTATACTTTCTCTACAACTATAATAAACTTAATCATAGTTTTTAATACAAATCTTTATTAACACTTTAAATTTTAAACATTGCAATTATAATATGACCTGTCAAGTATATAATAAGTAATTTAATTTTACTTTTTGGCAAAAGTTATAGTAAAGTTGCTACAATTACTGATATTTAATACAGTCGGTGTTGAATCTTGATCAAAACTCGCCTCATTTAAAGTGCTAGTCTGTGCTGTGTGTTGTATATTTTGTGCGATTCTAGTACTTTGTTCTACCGACTGAAGTATTTTGTTGGCCGTGTTCATTCTATTTGTCATAGAATCATCCACGTAGCCTTCAGCTACGAAGGTACTCTTCCAGCCTTCATGTCGTTTGAGAGTTGTAATATCTCCTCCTGCATCATGTTGGTAGTTTAAGAAAAATGAAGAAGTTATTACATTCGCTGGGCGTAGTGCAATATACTTTTTGCATATTTCATAAAATTTACCTGTAACAGTAAATTTTGTAACAATATTTGTCTTAGTGTAAGGTATGGTTATTAAAAGAGCTGAATTAAGGTCTTGAATGTCCTCCATTTTCATTGAGTGCATTCTAATAAAATAAAAACTTTAATACTTTTAAGTTTAGGCAAAAGCAATTAAAGTTACCTTTGTTCCGAGATATATATATATATATAATCCGGAGATTCTGTAATGAATTTATTTATATCTTGGCACTAAATATTTTCGATTTCTTCGCCTGAAATCCGTCTCCTTTTCGTTTAAGGAAAGCCCGCAATTTTGGATAATTTTCAATGTTAATTTCATTGTAAACATTTAATGTACTTCTTAACATGGAGTATATTTTCCATAAAGATGACGATTTGTATTTTTCGTAAAGTTTTGTGAAATATGCTAGGAGAATGTTTTCCCAAAAGGAACTTACATTATTGGATTGTCTCCATTCCATAAATTTTGTATAAACTTGAGTATACTGCTTTCTGGACTTTTCCGGCAGTAAATTCATTGTAGATGCTTGTGCAATTTCTTGAATTTCGGGAGGCGTACATGTTAGTTCATTATCACTATCACTACTAACGTCCATTGTAAATATTATATTAATAACAATTATGCGATACAACAGCAATAAATAATGAGTGTACTAGACGTTATAAATAACTGGTGTATTTGACGTTTCAAATGGCGACTTGTTAGGAGGTTGCTAAGATACTCTCGATTTTTCACATTCAAAGCAATGTGATTTTTTCATATTAGCGTGAATTCTTAAAAATCAAAGGATGTGATTGGCTAATCTAGAGTGATTTCTTTGTAGGAATTCACGGTGTGAAGAATTTATGCTATTATTCAATTTAATATACAACAAGAATGAGTGTATTATTTAATAGTCGTAGAGAAAAAATATACTTTAACACGTTTAGGTTTAGCTATAATGGCTTGTTATACGCCAGTACGAAATAATGAAAATAATTTTAATCTATCATAATATGAGCAAAAAGCAAAAAAAGGGTGATTACTAATAAGAAATTAATATTTAAAACATAATTAGTGTTTCTAAATTTTTTAATCTATTTTATTTTTGTTTGTTTAGATGTAATCCGGTGGAAAATTTTGAGTCGAGCTCGAGTTCATGCAAATTTTCCTTATTTAAGAAATGGTAGATTCGTCCAGAGAAATGAGACCGGTGAGTTATTTAAGCAATAGTTTAATAATATATTAATATATGTATTAAACACGTTAACCGACTCAAAATTTCATCCCTTAATTCAGTGATGAACAACCATTGAAACAAAAATAAAACACACAAAAAAGGTGAAGAGGTAAATTTTAATAAATGTATCATAATTTATTAATTAATAATTTTATGTTAGACAACATACAAAATAAAAGTTCAATGTGTTACGAATGTTCACCATTACTTAATAAAATACTGACACAGTATATGGTTTCAAAAATGTTCATCATTACATGAATTAATTGTTTTATAAGTTAATTTATGCTATTTACCTCAGTAGAATGTTTGTATATGCTAACATGTGTTTTACCTTTAGTTAATTTATTTTTGCAGGGAGGAGATTTTCCACCAAATTATCCAAATGAATTGGCTAGTTATGGAGGTATCTGGGACCCACATCATTGTCTTGGAGGACAAAATACTGGAATAAATGGATATCCTGACATTTTAACCGCTTTTAACCCTGACATTGGTAAATATTAACATTTTATAATTCTATATATTGTAGAAAGACTCGAAAAGTATTTTTTTAATTAAAAACACTCTGGAAAATCATGTAATTTCATATAAATCTTCTAATAGATAGATTTTTGCATGCATAATTTAAAATTGTTTCCAGATATAGAGAGTATTTCATAAATATCGCAGAACAAATATGTAATTTTTCGTGTATCATTCAATTCAACAAATGTTAAAAATCGAAAATGATTTATTTAAGGAATATTAAATTTGCTAAGCTTATTAGAGGAACTAAATCCATAAATTCAACATTTATATGTCTTCAGATGTGTATTATTTTAGGGATGATGCAATGAGGGTATTTTCATTAGTTGTGGTTTCGCTATTACTTAGGGCTTCCTCAATGCTATAACTTTCCTAATTGTAATGCGCGGATCTCGCGACTTTATTCAAAATTACTAATACCGGAAAATTACATGAAAAAACGGTTGTGACAGTGACATTTACCTTTTTTCAATGCATACTTGATAATACACAAAACAATGAATAAACGTGAAATCGACGTAAACATCCCGCCCCCCATTGAATGCCAAGCATTCAATTAAACATTATTCACCACACTATCACTTGTATCAAGGGCGCACAGTTTCACAGAAGGGCGCACATACGAGCCGGAATTGGTGCGAACAGTAACGCTCCGAATTACTCCGTCCGGTCCTGGATGAACAGCCTCGACACGTCCCAGTTTCCATAACAGCGGTGGTGTGCTATCCTCCTTGATAACAACGAGTCGTCCAGGTTCGATGTTGGCGGTGTTTTTCTGCCACTTGGTCCTTTTGTGGAGCTCGGACAGGTACTCCCGTTGCCAACGACTCCAGATATGTTGGCGTAGCTTTTCCACGAACTGCCACCGAGACAGCCTGTTTGCCGGAACGTCGCTTATATCCTGGTTGAGCGGTGCGGTGATTGCATCACCAATGAGAAAATGTCCAGGGGTTAATGCAACTAAGTCGTTCGGATCCTCAGACAGCTGTCACAAAGGACGTGAGTTCAATACAGCCTCTATTTGCGTTACGAGAGTATGTAGCTCGGTGTAAGTCAGAAGAGCATTCCTGACAACTCGATGTAGATGATGTTTTACACTTTTGACCGCGGCCTCCCACAGGCCTCCGAAGTGAGGAGCGTGCGGCGGTATAAAAGTCCATTTAATATTTTGGGTTGGGAGTGCGGTCCTTATCTCGTCTTCAGCATCCCGAAGAAAAATTCCTAATTCCCTCAGGTGGTTTCGGGCGCCGACGAAGTTGGTAGCGTTGTCGGAAAAAATCTCAGCGACGCATCCTCGGCGTGATATAAGTCTATGGGGAATGGTGGTTGACTTTACCGGTGCAACCCGAGATTTCGCACACAACAAGCGGGAAGAGGTTTTTCGTCCATATCTAACAGATACTATGTACACACATGCTCCATATGCATTCTTGCTGGCGTCGGCGAATCCATGAAGCTCGAATGATTCAGCGCCTACCTGAACTACATTTCTGGGAATAGCGAGGTCCCTCACCAGTTGCAGCTCATTAGCATACCGTGTCCACCTGTCGAGGTACGGGGCAGGTAGAGGATCGTCCCATCCGCACTTCATCCTCCATAAATCTTGGATTAAGATTTTTGCGGTGATTATTAGCGGGCCGATTAATCCTAGCGGATCGTAGATGCGGGAAATCTCACTTAGAATTGTCCGTTTAGTGAATACGCGCGCGGAAATTTCACTGCACTTATAACTTAGACAGTCATTATGAGTGTTCCATACGGTTCCGATGGTGGTCACACAGTCATTGAGCCCGCGAGTCAGCACTGTTACAGAGTCATTAATGTTCGTGCGGAAGCACTCAAACACGGCGGAGTTATGCTTGCCCACTTTTTAAGTTCGAATCCACCTTTTCCGAAAAGAGTGGAAACTTCGTCACGAATAACAGTCAATTCTTCAATCGAATTCCCACCTGTTATTAGATCATCAACGTAAAAGTCTCTTAAACACACTTCGCTGCCGACTGGAAAATTACTGCTCTCAATTTTCGCGAGTTCGCGCACTGATTTAATCGCCAGATATGCTGCGGGAGCGGTTCCATATGTGAGCGTGGCCAACTCATATGACACTAGGTTGTCTTCTGGATGTTCACGCCACCAAATCCGCTGGTACTTCCGGTCCTGTTGCCGAACGCTAACCTGACGGTACATCTTGGTTATATCCGCGGTGATCACATATGTTTTTGTCCTCATACGCAGCATTATGGAGAACAGGTCATCTTGGAGGGTGGGGCCAACCATTAACATGTCGTTCAATGATGTCCCGTTGTTTGACGGCGCAGATGCATTTAAAACTACTCTGAGCTTCGTCGTTAGGCTATCTTCCTTGATTACGCAGTGGTGAGGCATGTAGTAGCCGTTCGTTACATCCCCGCTTGTTGGATGCATGTGGCCCAATTCCTTGTATTCGCGCATAAATTCACGGTATGATTCGTAAACTTCCGGCTGTTTAGCTAGCCTTCTTTCCAGCGCGAAAAATCTATGTTTCGCCGATACACTGGATTCTGCTAACCCTTTTGTATCGGTTTTAAAGGGCAAGGCCACCTCAAACCGACCACAAGGCATTCTCGAACTTGTCTTTTCAAAATGTTTCTCACATTCACGATCCTCGTATGTACTTGTTGTATGCTTGAAATTCTCGATTTCCCAGAATCGCGACACTAATTCGTTGAGGCCCACGAAACCTACCGTCGCACAGTGGGTGGTTTGCACCTGCGGTAACTGACCTGCAACTATCCAGCCGAAGTGAGTACTTATTAGCGTCAATGGACCCATGGGGAGGTGACGTCCGTTTACGATGTCGTAACAAAGGCCTGCCCCGATGAGCAGGTCAATTTCTTGCGGTTTGTGGAATAACGGATCGGCAAGTTGAATCTCCGCGGGGGGCGTTAATCCCCGGATATCCATTTTATGATTCGGAATTTTATCCGTTATTTTGTGCATTATTAACGCGTTCATTGGTGTATTGTAATCGGACACACGTGATTGCACAACAAATGTTCCCATTTCTTTAATGTCGGTTCTTGAGCCTCCGACTCCGACGATGGGCGTTAACAAGGAGCGCCTTGTCAAATCAATTTTCGCAGCACATTTCTCCGTAATTATGTTCGCCTGCGACCCGGAATCCAGCAAAGCACGCACCTGTATTATTTTTCCTCGCTGGTTTCTTATGTTAATCACGCAGGTTGACAGTAGCACAGATGATGGATGATTCGAGAGTGTTGAAAGTGACGCGGCCTCACTACTGCAGGGTTTATTGTTACTCGACGTAGGCGGCGTCGCGGCTTTGTGCAGTAACGTATGATGCGATTTGTTGCATTCACGGCAGTTTCCGGATTTGCATGATTTTGCAGAGTAGTTGCTCCCCAGGCAGTTGAAACACAGATGTTTTTGTTTCACCGTTTCAATTCGCTGTTCTACCGATTTTCCTTGAAACACGCGGCACTTGTATCGCACATATGAACCGTCACAAAACACGCACTTTTCTTCGGTCGATTTAACAGTCAGCGACTTGACTTTCGGAAACTGTACCATTGTTGTACGCGCACTATCCATCGCTTCCAGTTGCTTGCATTTTTTTTCAAGAAATTCCTGCATTTCTGAATACGTCGGTGTTTTAGAGCAGATTTCACCTTCCCACTCCTTCTGCAGCTCCGGGTTTAGCTTCTCGGCGATGATTTCCACCAGTAAATCGTCCCAGGCATGCTTCGGCCGATTGATAGCCTTAAGCGATGCGAGGTTTAATTGAACGACGTCGATTAAATGCCGAAGGCTCGTGTGGCTCTCCTTTTTGACCGTCGGCGGGTGAATTAGCGATCGCACATGTTTTTGATTACAAACCTTTCGTTTTGGCAACGGCTTACTAACTGGTCCCAGGCAAGTTGATACGCGTCGCTTGACATTTGCACGGATTTGATCATTAACGCGGCTTCTCCCTTGAGCGAACTACGCAAGTAGTGGAATTTCTGTGCATTTCCAAGCGTCGTGTTGTCGTGGATGAGGTTCTTGAAAGCGTCACTGAATCCTTGCCACTCGTCGTAGTTTCCGCTGAACGTAGGTAACTCGATTACCGGTAGTCGCACTTGGGGTTCATGTCTTGACGGCGAAGACGCGCTGTTGGCCTGAGTCGCCGCTTGCAATTTAGCAATTATTTTGTCTACCTCACACTCGATTGTGAAATAGTCGTCGTCGAATGTTTCTTGGTCTGCCATGGAGTCGATGTCGTTATCGAAAAGTTCCATCACAATTTGATTTAGATCTTTTCGGGCTGGAAGAAGGTCGTTCCAGAGCTTCAAAATAATTTGCTCATCATTTTCGGGTTCCGCAAGCCGTTTCTGGAGCCTTTCCTTTTTTTTGATGATATTCTTCATCTGCCATTGCAGTTTCTTTACAATTGCAGCAGACATGTTGACTTACTGAGATGTGTTGCACAAAGTAAGAAAGTTCGGTTAATATTGTTCGTTTGTGTACGGCCGACAACCAACTTGCGCACTCACGAGACATAAAAACGGCAAGTTGTTGGAATTGTTGCACGCGTAAACGACACGAATATTAGACCACTTTTTGCTCGGTAGCAAAATGGTTCACGAGAGAAATGCACTGGGTTTGTTAATTTGCACTATGTTCGTAATTAACTGAAACTTATCCGGCTCGAAGGACCATGTAATGCGCGGATCTCGCGACTTTATTCAAAATTACTAATACCGGAAAATTACATGAAAAAACGGTTGTGACAGTGACATTTACTTTTTTCAATACATACTTGATAATACACAAAACAATGAAAAAACGTGAAATCGGCGTAAACAGAGTGTGTGCGGTGCGGAACGCTCAAACGCGTAAACACACGGTATACACGCACGGCCAGACGTCCTCAGAATTATATACATATGTAATATATATTTTTTCTAGGAAACGACGACCGGTGTTCTCCGCGGACGAACTTGACGACCGTCACATCGCCTCATCTCGAGTGTCTATGTGTTTCTCGAGACGACCTCACATCTCTCTAGCGTGTGTTAACGCAAGCGAAAACACGGTTCGTTCGTTCGTTTAGTCAAACGACAGTTTTTGATTTAAGAGGACGGATCTTTCGTCGTCGTCGTTCGTAAAAACCAACGAGACGAAAAACAGCGAACCTCCAATTTGGTCCCGACGTTCCCCACAAACGCACATCACACACACCACGAGCGTTTTTCAGCGCGAAAGTGCCACGGACAGTGCGTTAGAGAACCGGACAGTCTTGGAAATAGAAACGACCCTCAGCCAGGAATGGTCCAGAAACAGTATCCAAGGACCGCAATGTGCGTTCGAAATGTCAATGTTCATGTATCCTGCAGTTCACAATAAGACGCGCAATTAGCTGCGTTCTTCATCGACCCACGAGCCAAGTGATTCACCGTTCAGGGTAGTGTACTAGAGCGTTTTGAGAAACGAGTCAAAGGCGAACCTCCGATCTTGTATTCTACAACACTTGGTGACTGACATTAATAATGTGTGTGAAATGTGTGCGTGCACGTTCACCACTGTCGACAAAATTTTCGCAACGGACAGTTTTCGAGGGGGCGCCGGGCCATACACCTACTAGAAGAGGTGTGTGACTAGCGGCCAGAGTCGTGTATTCCTTGGAATCGTCGTCTCGAATCGCCGAACAAGCGTGCGTTCGTGAGTACACCACCACTGGCACAGGACCGCCTTGCGCACTCGGCGCGGTTGGTTATTACACCGGCGATGATCAAGTGTGCGCGTGTTTTGTGTACAACACTCATCGCTTGTCTCCGGGCGAACGGTACCACTGATACCGGACCACGACTCCGACACATCCCCCAAATACTAACTGCGCATATACTTTTTCTCCAACAGGCGGATACTATTGGGTTATCGTCGTAAACAGAAAAATTGTCAACATTTTCGAGAAATAAAGTGTGGCCGGGCGAAATACATTCGAAACCCATTTTACAGTTGAATTTACACAGTGAAGCGTTATAAAACAACCGTAACAAAACCAGGGTGCCCGGAACAAACAGATGACGGATCTCGGCACTTCGAGATGTGAACACCCAACGTGTGTTGTCTCGACATATGTCTTCGTACATATCGCACAATGTATATTAATATATATATATATATATATATATATATATATATATATATATATATATATATATTTATTATATGTAAATGCAAGGTGACGGATCTCTCGTCGATAAGATACACATACAACGCACATTATTATCGTGTTTGTTGTATTTTCTCGAATCTCGAGATGCGAACACCCAGTGCCACACCGCATCAAACATTTCAGATTGCGGCTGACTGAGGACCGCTCGGCCTTCCTACGGGCGGTCCCATGACGCAGCACGTGTACGCGTACGTACATCGTCCGTGCTCGTTTTTGTTTGTGCTACTATTTATTATTTGTATATGAATATATATATATAATATTATCTCTCTGGTGGTTACAATCGGTAGTATATATATTTTATTTAAAATAAATATGTTTGTTATAACGGATGACGGACCGCGCGCGCGCCCATACAGAATGCATCCGTAGTAAGGCGGCGCGATGCGAGCATCCCTCTGAAAGAATGGGATATATACTCCCAAAACTTCAGTGTCTTTTTATGTTTCTGTCAACAGACGACGGATCAGCCACACGAGTCAACCGAGATCGGATATATCATATCTGGTATGATATCGTCGATCGGTCGGTCAAAACGAGAGAGATGGGAGAAGCCGAACGTCAGATCGTCAGTGTATCTGTTTCGCGTACACACATATTGTGCGACACAAAAATACGTTAATGATCCTTCCGCATGTTCACCTACGGAAACCTTGTTACGAGTTTTACTTCCTCTAAATGATCAAGTTTGGTCATCTTCCCAGCAACGTCGACGAACGTCGAAACGTCACCGAGTACCGGTCCGAAGACCTCACTAAATCATTCAATCGGTAGTAGCGACGGGCGGTGTGTACAAAGGGCAGGGACGTAATCAACGCGAGCTTATGACTCGCGCTTACTGGGAATACCTCGTTCATGGGAAACAATTGCAAGCCCCAATCCCTAGCACGAAGGAGGTTCAGCGGGTTACCCGGACCTTTGGGCCAGGGAGGACACGCTGTCTCCTTCAGTGAAGCGCGTATGCGGCCCAGAACATCTAAGGGCATCACAGACCTGTTATTGCTCATTCTCGTGTGGCTAAAAGCCACTTGTCCCTCTAAGAAGAATTGATTGTACGCCGACAGTAAAAACCAAACGAGCGGCACGCACGACCGTTTGCACGACCGTGACGATACCGACGCCGACCTTTGAGATGTCGAAAGTACGCCTAGTTAGCAGGCTAGAGTCTCGTTCGTTATCGGAATTAACCTGACAGATCACTCCACCAACTAAGAACGGCCATGCACCACCACCCACCGAATCAAGAAAGAGCTCTCAATCTGTCAATCCTTCCGGTGTCTGGGCCTGGTTTCCCGTGTTGAGTCAAATTAAGCCGCAGGCGCAACTCCTGGCGGTGCCCTTCCGTCAATTCCTTTGAGTTTCAGCTTTGCAACCATACTGCCCCCGGAACCCAAAAGCTTTGGTTTCCCGGAAGCTGCCCGCCGAGTCATCGGAGGAACGTCGGCGGATCGCTGGCTGGCATCGTTTATGGTTAGAACTAGGGCGGTATCTGATCGCCTTCGAACCTCTAACTTTCGTTCTTGATCAATGAAAACGTTTTTGGCAAATGCTTTCGCTTTAGTCCGTCTTGCGACGATCCAAGAATTTCACCTCTAACGTCGTAATACGAATGCCCCCATTCGTTCCTATTAATCATTACCTCGGGGTTCCGAAAACCAACAAAATAGAACCGAGGTCCTATTCTATTATTCCATGCACTAAGTATTCATGCTTTAAGCACTCTAATTTGTTCAAAGTAAACGTGCCGGCCCACCTCGACATTCAGTGAAGAGCACCGCGATGGGATTTCAAGTTGAGCCGCCCTCGCGGGCTAAGCTCACCGGCAGGACGTCCCGCGGGCACGCCAGTTGGACACCGCGAGCGATGAACCGGCGGCGCGGGACACAGATTCGACTACGAGCTTTTTAACCGCAACAACTTTAATATACGCCTCGGATGAGTCCCGTATCGTTGATTTTCGTCGCTTACGCGCGCGCCCGCTGTAACGACGAGCTCACTTATTTATAAATTTATAATAAAGAGGTGGTTCGTAATTCTGCTCTGCTGAACGGAACATCGCACATATCCCGGTTTACGCGTGCACGGACCCCCGACGTTAACGTGTCACTCCATTGGTATACAGAGCACGCCAGTAAAATACCTATCCCGCCCCTGTGGCGGGGTCAAGACGGTGGACGTGATGCAACTTGTGTAAAAGACACGAAACGCGGGGCGGCGGTTGTGCTACGGCGATATTACGACTAGACGTTCACACATTTATGCAGACCCACGACTTTTTTGTTTGATAATGCGCCCGGAGACACACGTCAGCACACGACGGCACATGTACACGAGCACACGGCGGCCGGCCGGCCGTGAACACCAAGAATTCGTAATTCTGCTCTCTGCTGAACGGAACATCGCACATATCCCGGTTTACGCGTGCACGGACCCCGACCTTAAAATGTCACTCCATTGGTATATAGAGCACGCCAGTAAAACACCTATCCCGCCCTGTGACGGGGTCAAGACGGTGGACTTGATGCAACTTGTGTAAAAGACACGAAACGCGGGGCGGCGGTTGTGCTACGGCGATATTGCGACTAGACGTTCACACATTTATGCAGACCCACGAATTTTTTGTTTGATAATGCGCCCAGAGACACACGTCAGCACACGACGGCACATGTACACGAGCACACGGCTGCCGACCGGCGGTGAACACCAAGAATAGGAGTGGAGAGACTCTCGGTTCACACAACTCCGAAATGCATCAATATATGGCATGAGAGAGAAGAGAAATTTTATAAATTTCACATCTCGCCAAGGCTTACACACACTACAAAAAACATCATTGTTCGTTAGATTGAAATTCATCGTCTCAGCCAAGGGGACCACGCGCTCGGGTCCCCCGAACGTCTGACTTTATGATGATATATATATATATATATATATATATATATATTTCAATCAACATAAGTTTTCATTCTCGCTCGGAATTCGGTGAGTTATTGCATTTGAATTTTCACGGAGTTTTTACGCACCGCTACTGGAAAAATATTACATGTTCAGTCTACATGTTGCTCGCATAAGGGCCATACGCATAAACGAATATACGAAATGGGTCCCGCGAACGTGCTATTCGGACAGGTTCAAACTACCTGTTAGAGTTTTCAACACCGAACTGTCCGGACACGGCGAGCGACCGACCGCCTCATATATATGTTTTTCGTACATAGGTACCGAATAACGGCAGAAATTATTTTTATTTTATTAAAATAAAATTTTCGTTAATTCGCTTTCACGATGCGAAAGGACACATCGGCGAGTGGAAATAAAGCGGACCGAAGTCAAAACGTTCGACTTTAGGTTTTTCGCACACAGGTACCGAATAACGCTTTTAGCATCGTGCACACCGACCGACTGCCGCGTACAATTATTTCGCACGCCCGTACCGAATAACGCTTTTGGCATCGTGCACACCGATCCGACCGCCTCACATATATATTTTTCGTACATAGGTACCGAATAACGGCAGAAATTATTTTTATTTTATTAAAATAAAATTTTCGTTAATTCGCTTTCACGATGCGAAAGGACACATCGGCGAGTGGAAATAAAGCGGACCGAAGTCAAAACGTTCGACTTTAGGTTTTTCGCACACAGGTACCGAATAACGCTTTTAGCATCGTGCACACCGACCGACCGCCGCGTACAAAAATTTTGCACGCCCGTACCGAATAACGCTTTTGGCATCGTGCACACCGATCCGACCGCCTCACATATATATTTTTCGTACATAGGTACCGAATAACGGCAGAAATTATTTTTATTTTATTAAAATAAAATTTTCGTTAATTCGTTTACGCGATACGAAAGAACACATCGACGAGCGGAAATGAATGCAAACCGTGGTAAAAATTTCGAAATTATTTCGTGTCGATCGAAATTTCGCTTTTCGCACCGTGCACACCGACCGACCGCCACACCGGTACAGAATGACTGTCGAAATTTCTATTATCATTCGATAAAATAATATTCGTTCGTTCGCTCGCACGAAACGTAAGGAAAAAAGATCGACGAGCGGAAATAAATTGCGAACGGTGGTAAAAGTTTCGAATTTATTTCTTGTCGAAATTATTTTTATAATAATAAAATATAATATTCGTTAATTCGCTTACGCGATACGAAAGGACACATCGACGAGCGGAAATAAATGCGAACCGTGGTAAAAATTTCGTAAATATTTCGTGTCGATCGAAATTTCGCTTTTCGCACCGTGCACACCGACCGACCGCCACACCGGTACAGAATGACTGTCGAAATTTCTATTATCATTCGATAAAATCATATTCGTTCGTTCGCTCGCACGAAACGTAAGGAAATAAGATCGACGAGCGGAAATAAATTGCGAACGGTGGTAAAAGTTTCGAAATTATTTCTTGTCGAAATTATTTTTATAATATTAAAATATAATATTCGTTAATTCGCTTACGCGATACGAAAAGACACATCGACGAGCGGAAATAAATGCGAACCGTGGTAAAAATTTCGTAATTATTTCGTGTCGATCGAAATTTCGCTTTTCGCACCGTGCACACCGACCGACCGCCACACCGGTACAGAATGACTGTCGAAATTTCTTTTATTATTCGATAATATAATATTCGTTCGTTCGCTCGCACGAAACGTAAGGAAAAAAGATCGACGAGCGGAAATAAATTGCGAACTGTGGTAAAAGTTTCGAAATTATTTCTTGTCGAAATTTCGGTTTAAGCTTCGTGCACACCGACCGACCGAGCGCCACATATAGGTTTTTCGTACATAGGTAGGACGAGCGGAAATAAATGCAAACCGTGGTAAAAATTTCGAAATTATTTCGTGTCGATCGAAATTTCGCTTTTAGCATCGTGCACATCGACCCACCGGCCGCCACATATAGGTCAATCGCACACCGGTAACGGATGACTGTCGAAAGTTCTTTTACTATATAATAATATAAAATTCGTCCATTCGCTCATTCGAAACGAAAGGAAACATTGGTGGTAAGTGTGAAAATTGCGAAATTTGCAAGATCTGATGTCCATTCGTGTACAGAATAACGCCCATCGACCATTTTTAAAAATTATCGTTTATCCATAGTAATTTTTACCAGCATTATTATATCATATCATCAATTAATATTTTTATTTATTATTATACGTTTGTTATTTTATGTTTAACTGCTGGCTGAATAAAACTGGTATTATGATGGATGAAATATTTTATTAATTTATTAACATTTTTCGATCGTAATAATATTAGAACACCCCCACATATTATTATTATTAATATATTATTTGTTAAAAAAATGTGTACATATACTACTTCTCGTTCGTTGTTAAAATAAATTTTTGTGTTGTTAATAAAATAGGTGTACCTGCTGTCCATTAACTACAACTAAACTAATGTAAGAAGTAGTAATGGTTAGTCGCCTCTTTTTCTCCACACACAACACACAACACGTTCTTCTTTCACAACAACATGCGAGAAGATCGAACGAGATAGTCTGTGTGGTGGTGGTTTTTATTGTTTTATTTTTGCGTGTGTCTCTCTCGATGATGAAAATATATTATGTGAACTGATGTGCGAACAGAGACCGACCCGACGATTTTCGGCGTCTGTGGTGCTCTACACATACACATCATCATTCATCATCATCATCATCAAAAAAATGATCAATTTTAATTTCTTCAAAAAATAAATGAATGCATATTTTCTAGGTGAACGATCACGACGTACGTACGTACGTACAAGCACGTTAGTGCGCACATTGATGTACAACATGTATTTATCCGTATATGTTCGGGCGCTCGTTTATCACACGGTTGTGTGCTGCGGCATGTGTGTGTGCGTGCCCAAATAAGTCTGATAACTGGACACGAAGCAAGCCTATGCTCGTGTCACATGCAGACATACGTGCAAACAACAACAACAACAACGACAACAACACACGATGCGTGTGATGAGAAAACGACCGCGGCTCGAACGAATAAAACGATATGTATCATCGTCGTGCGCGACCAAGAAGTACTACTACATCGTGTGTACATCGTGACGAATCCCCAAGCAAAGGGCAGAGTCTCAACAGATCGCAGCGTGGTAACTGCTCTACCAGGAACAACACCCTGCTAGGTACATAAGTCGTCTACAAACTATTCCGAGTTCCGACATCGAAATATGGACCGATAGTCGACCTTTCGAGATGAGGCAAGGACGAGCCGAAATATCCGGTCGTCCGCCAGTCATCATAGCCAGGCAATTTAAGGGCCAGTGCGACGCCTAGTAAAGTCATATGGTTTAGAGCCTTTCGACTCCCGGAACTCCTAAAGGTATCGTTGCCTACTTTGACTAGACAGGATACGGCCTTAGAGGCGTTCAGGCATAATCCCACGGATGGTAGCTTCGCACCACCGCCCGATCGAGCGAGTGCGTGAACCAAATGTCCGAACCTGCGGTTCCTCTCGTACTGAGCAGGATTACTTTTGCAACGACGAGTCATCAGGAGGGTAAAACTAACCTGTCTCACGACGGTCTAAACCCAGCTCACGTTCCCTATAGGCGGGTGAACAATCCGACGCTTGGCGAATTCTGCTTCGCAATGATAGGAAGAGTCGACATCGAAGGATCAAAAAGCGACGTCACTATGAACGCTTGGCCGCCACAAGCCAGTTATCCCTGTGGTAATTTTTCTGACACCTCTTGTTGAAAACTCTTCAAGCCAAAAGGATCGATAGGCCGTGCTTTCGCAGTCCCTATGCATACTGAACATCGGGATCAAGCCAGCTTTTGCCCTTTTGCTCTACGCGAGGTTTCTGTCCTCGCTGAGCTGGCCTTAGGACACCTGCGTTATTATTTGACAGATGTACCGCCCCAGTCAAACTCCCCGCCTGGCAATGTCCTCGAATCGGATCACGCGGGAGCATATGACGGCGATCGGACGAAGGCCTCCCCCGAGAGGTCGACCGACGCTTCACGCCACTCGGCACGCTTGGCTCGAGAACACCGTGCAGACCGCCGCGGTTAGCGGACGGCGCACGCGTTCCGCCTAACCGAGTAAGCCGCCTCCCACTTATGCTACACCTCTCATGTCTCCTTACAGTGCCAGACTAGAGTCAAACTCAACAGGGTCTTCTTTCCCCGCTAATTTTTCCAAGCCCGTTCCCTTGGCAGTGGTTTCGCTAGATAGTGGGTAGGGACAGTGGGAATCTCGTTAATCCATTCATGCGCGTCACTAATTAGATGACGAGGCATTTGGCTATTATAGCGCTTGTAGTGAAACACTACATTCGCATAGAGAGTTGGAACAGACTATGGGACTGTAGGCACGCATTACGGCAGATGATGGAACCCCTGCCGGACGGTGGCCGAGCCCGAGTTCGTTCGCGGGAGAATTAGCTCGGCTCGGGTGTGGATCGGTCTCTAGCGCACAGGCGCCTGAGGTGCAATCTGAGGAGACCTCCTCCGATGTTGGGACCGGCTCCATATGGCTCTCATGAAGCCGGCATGTATAGAAGACCCCCATTGGAAGACGGAGTTGACGTAACCTACACGAAGCGGCTTCACGGAAGTGTAGGTTATCGTACACGCGTCGCTTCGAATCCCAGGAGTCCGTTAAGGACCGTGTCCCCTCCCAGGCTACTTGGACGTCGGAAATGATGGCCATTGATTTGGAGACGAAGACTACCACGTCGGGTTTATAGAGACGGCCGTCGATATGGCGGATATCCTCCACGACGGTCCACTCCTTGGCCCGACAGTGGTTAGCCAGCCGTTTGGCGATGTTGTTATGCCGATCGATCCTTGTAAAGTGGGTGCTTTCACAGCCTTGCAGGACGTGACTGATACTTTCGATACGTGGGCAGCCTGCTCTGCACTGCCTCATATGGGCAGGGTTTGACATTATGCCCACGGTCGGAAGGTTGTTAGTGCGCAGTTGCACGGCGCGGACATAGTCCTTGCTCGCCCAAAAAGATGGTGGGCGGGATATCCAGGCATAGCTGGCTCGGCCTTGTGGTGCCTCTGCTAGACCCTTAGAGAAGGGGCTGGCAGCAAGCTCCGCTGAAAAATAGGTTTGGCCCCGGGTGTCGGCGAGTTTAGCAACCCGGTTGATGAAACGGAGGTATGATGGACACTCACCCAGTTCAGAGGCCAGAGACGACTCGAGCTTAGCGATCCTGCCATAGTAGATTGCGGGCACCGAGTTTCTAAGGTAGGGCACCCCAAGTCCACCATCCCTGACTTTAGCGTAGAGCAGGTGGTCAGGGGTATGAATGTTGAGGTGCAGGATGCGTTTCACTGCCCTCTTGAGAAGTTTGTCGGCCTCATTGAGGACCGACCCTGTTATTGAAGGAACCTGTAGGCCATGCAGTAGTTTCGGGATGACGTGGGAAAGAAGTAGGGCGAACTTTTGAGCAGGTTTTAGGGGAGACCTCTCGAGAGACGGAAGCCATCTCAATAAGATGAATAGCGTGGGTCTAAGAATCCCAGACGGATTTACCCTGTGACCTAGATATTTGAATACGTTCTCATCAGTAGTGATGGGTAGGAGTTTGCCTTCCAACCGGAAGCAGGGACGTGAACGCGGCGCACTTTTGCCCCCCAGAGTAGCGACTGACATGGAGTGAGATTTTAGGGGGTTTAGCCCCATCCCCCGACGCTTTAAAAAGTCAGGTGCTGTTTGGAGGGCTACTGGCATGTCGACGTCCCTGTCCTCGAGAAGGATGATATCATCGGCGTACGCGAGAGCGGGGCATCGAAATGACCCGCTACCAAGAGAGCCGCCTGTTTCCGAGCGACCCAGGTCGTCTAGTAGCTCGTCCATCACTAGGTTGAATAAGAACGGACTGAGTGGATCGCCCTGCTTCACCCCGCGCCAGATGGATAGGGGCCTTGACATCTCACCACCACTTTTAATTGTAGTGGTAGAACCAACCAACGAGTCTAAGATGTATGTAATGAGTCCATCCGGGAGGTTAAATCTTCGGAGGGCTCGTTGGATGGAGTAGTGGCAGACTGTGTCGAAAGCCTTTCGTACGTTTACCGTAGAACTTTTCCACAGCGGTGATTGGCGGTGTTATGTCCGACTGGTTGAGAGGGAGGCCTCCCAGTATTCTATCGACCAGTAGGCCTTTGTTTTTAGCAAATAAGTCCTGGGCAAGCTTGAATTCCTGAGCCCGTTCCTGCTTTTTCGACTCTGGCCTCTGGGAGGTCGACGAGGGAGCAGTAACGGGTCCGGAGGGCCGTGAGTGTGGTTTCTTGGACTTAAAAGCAGACCTAGTCAAGCGGTCCAAAGAAAGTGGGAGAGCCCCATCTGAGGAAACCAGACAGCGCCGAATATCCTGTTTAAGTGTGTCTAAAAGAGACTCAGAACAGTGGGAGATCTAGTCGAGGAAAGGGCCAATGTCGGGGGAAACGCTGGTGCAGCTGCGGGATCGAGATAGGCCCGTCAACGAGAGCGGGCGTGCAGATTGGTTGGTTCGCACCGTATCCACTGTCGGGCAAGTGGCCAGCCGTGGACGCATAGGAGATGGTTCGTCAGGTGGAGTAGCTGGCCGCTTGGAGCTTGCGTTTCGTGACGGTGGCGGGGTCCGAAGTCCAGGGGGGGGAAGAATGATGGCTAGGTGGTTTCCTGGTCCTTTTAGGAGTAGGACGGCTTGAGCCTGTGAGAGGGGAGCTGATCCTTGCTCGCTTAGAGCCCGTAGGCGGTTCTTGAGGTGGCGATCCGGGCGGAAGTGGCACTGAGTCCTGCGCGACTGGCAGGTGGGCTTCAGTACGGTGGGGTTGCGGGGGGAAAGAACGAGAAGAGGGACGGTTGGTTTGTCCAAGTGAAGCGCTGGGGGCCTAGACGGGTTCCGAGGTCGCGCTGGTGAAAAGTTTCCGCGACTTATCGGCTACTCGCCTTTTGGCCGCTTCCAGGTATTTCTGGTATACTGGATTTTCTCTCTTGTACCGGACCTGGTGAGAGGAGAGTCCGGTGGCCGCAACCATGGCCGCAATGAATTTGGCGCCTTTGAGACTACTAGCCTCAATATCGGCTGGCTGGGTAAAGATTGTAGCCTCGGGCGCGGGTAGTTTGGCCTCCAGCGCCCTCTGGTATTCGAGGGGGTGCGCCTTCTTTTCATGCTGACGCACGGAGCTGGAGGTCTTAAAAGACTGGGAGCAGTAGAGAGTCATAGTTACTCCCGCCGTTTACCCGCGCTTGCTTAAATTTCTTCACGTTGACATTCAGAGCACTAGGCAGAAATCACATTGCGACAACACCCGCTTGGGCCATCGCAATGCTTTGTTTTAATTAGACAGTCGGATTCCCCAAGTCCGTGCCAGTTCTGAGCTGACCGTTGAATGGCGGCCGAAGAGGACACCGGCACACGCACGCCAGCAGCAGAGCCACCGAGTGCGCACGCGCGGGCCTCGCAGCAAGGAAGTTCCGCGGGAGGCCAAGGCACGAGACCGAGCTCGGATCGGCGCGCGCTTACGCGCGCGTCCGCTCGCCCAGGCCCGGCACGTCAGCCAGGACCCGCTTCCCGACCAAGCCCGACACGCCCCGGTCCTCAGAGCCAATCCTTATCCCGAAGTTACGGATCCAATTTGCCGACTTCCCTTACCTACATTATTCTATCGACTAGAGGCTGTTCACCTTGGAGACCTGCTGCGGATATGGGTACGAACCGGCAGGATACTCGACGTGGCCCTCTCCTGGATTTTCAAGGTCCGAGGGGAAGATCCGGACACCGCCGCAACTGCGGTGCTCTTCGCATTCCAAACCATATCTCCCTGCTAGAGGATTCCATGGAACTCGAACGCTCATACAGAAAAGAAAACTCTTTCCGGATCTCCCGACGGCGTCTCCAGGTCTTTTTGGGTTGCCCCGACGAACTCTCTTGCGAGGGCACGACTTATTAACGGTTCCGCTGCCGGGTTCCGGAATAGGAACCGGATTCCCTTTCGCCCGTTGGGTGTGATTTTTATCAACAATGTAACATATATGTTTATAAAATGTCATCGCCATTGAGATACACCAACATCAACATCGGCTTTCGCCTAGGGCTTAGGATCGACTGACTCGTGTGCAACGGCTGTTCACACGACCCTTCTCCACGTCAGTCCTCTTTAGCGCCATCCATTTTCAGGGCTAGTAACTTCGTCAGGTGAGTTGTTACACACTCCTTGGCGGATTCCGACTTCCATGGCCACCGTCCTGATGTCTTAAGTTACCAGTTGCGATCCAGAGCTTGAGCGGAGCAGACGTGTTCTCTCCCTTAAGCACCTACCTGGCGAGCACTTTTATAAGCGGATTAACTTCGAGCGACCTTTGCGATTTTACCTGTTTTTACCTGAGTGCGGTG